>JAEIGL010000142.1:0-40767 GCA_018903715.1 Zaprionus davidi
TCAAGCTGTAAACAACACACTTCCACACACATAATTGTAAACACAACTCCCCAATTACTCTAAGCATAAATATGTAAAACTATTAAACATAAACATGTAAAATTACACCACTGTACCACAGAACAAAAGCCCTTCGATTAACCTCGGTCGTCGTTCACATAAAAGTCCGTCCTCACAAATGTCATAAAATCTACGACATAAACAATTGTCCCCTGAAAACTACGGAAAAAAAAATTTGTCCCCTAGCCTACTCGAATTCGATCTTCGATCACTTGGCGTCGACTACTTGGCGAGCCAAATCATAAAAACAAACCATCCGAGTTAGCTCTCACGCCGACATAAACAATTGTCCCCCAAAATTCGGAGACAATAACAATTGTCCCCTAGGCTACTCGAATTCGATCTTCGACCACTTGGCGTCGACCACTTGGCGAGCCAAATAATAAAAACAAATCATCCGAATCGGCTCTCACGCGCTCGTCTCAGGATTCTCCAGTTACCACTATTTTTCGGGAATCTCTCTTCACGAGAACAAGAGTTTACAAACTCAGACTCTCTTAAATCTTCGCTCTTTGGCTAAGCCAAATAGCCTATAAAAACTCAAGCGCGCCTCCAGGCGTTAGTTCAGTACTGAGTACGCTATCAACCGCGATAGCGCTGCCTAACTTCGATATTAGAAGTATATTATCCTAACCCCCGAGATAATCCAAAGGCTTCGGTTCTTTTGATAGAATTGAATAAAAAGTGTTAATTAATATTACAAAAACCAACTTTGTGGTTTTTTTTTAATTAACCCTGTGTCTGAATACGTAATTAATATATATATATATAATTTGAAAAAGAATAAAACATGTGTTTGAATACATTTATAGGATTTCATTTTTATGTACCCAACTATCTTGAGAGGTGGGGACCCCACCCAATGCACAAATACTCTATCCCCTTTTTTAAATAGTTTTAATTTGTAAAAGTTTTTTTTCACTTTTAAGAATAGCTTTAAAGCTAATGCTGTTAAAAATATCTTGTTCTATACCATCTAATTCTTCTATTCGTTTTTGCACAATTCTCTCCAAGTTTGGAATTTTTTTGTTGATGTCGGCAATGTTTGTATGAATCTCTGTAATTAATGTTTTTTTCTTATTTTTTGACTGACGCTGTTCTTTAGAAATTGAACAAGATATATTTCTTACAACTTTTTCTAGTGCTTCGTCAACATATTGTTTTGATGTTAAGTCATTTTCATTTATGGGTGTTAGACAATTTTTAAATATTTTCTTCTGCGCATTCAGATTACCATCAGAGTCATTGAATAAAACTTCAAATTTTTCAACACCTTTCCTAAAGTATTTTGAATTATCTTCTTTATTTGAATAATGTCTGAACTTATCAAGTGACATGTTGAATATGATTGTAAGTAGCAATTGAATGTTATATTTAAAGTTTTCAATACATTTTTTAGGGCTTTATTATAACTTCTGGATATTCTTCATCTTGTTTTTCATTTATTATAACAGTTTGATGAACATCATGAGATTGACCATATGGCTTATAACCCAGAATCATTGAACCATCTATTTGTATAGTACTAGATTTTACAGCAGGTTTTTTTTAAATGTTTGTTCACAAAGCTAGTTAAGTTATTCATTTTCTCGATAATTGTATTCATAACTCTATCGAGATTTGCCATTGAATTAAGTAAATGGATTACTTTATCTTCCAATGAAGTTATACGTATATTTCGTTGTTCAAAAGACTAAATTATTGTTTTCTCCTGCAACGCTTTCAATTCATTTACTCTCCCATCTACATACGCTTTTATTGTTAAGTAAAAATCATTTTCCGGTGGTGAAGAATTTTTGACTCGTTTTTGTTGCACATTTATATGTTCTAAAAAAATTTATATTTTCTAAAAAACTTTCTAAAAAACTATGATATAACAGATATTTATGAACTTGGTTCTCCTTTATTAAAAGAAATGAGTGGTAACCAGTTCCCATTTTGTTCACTACATTGTACGGAAGGGGTATGTGCATTGAATAATGCTCATAAAATTTTAGACTACTTTGAGAGTTGCGATAGAGAACATCTTTAAAAAAAATGGAGGAAAACAATAACAATCATTTTACAAATTTAATAAATAAAATTAATATTTTAATATCTGACTTTGGAAATATATTAACTGGAGCGGATCTACAATTTCTTATCAAGTCAAGGAACATGTTCATGAAAGTTGGAAATTTCAATATTATAAAAACACAATTTGGAGAACATTTTGAATTCTATAAATCTTGTTTTGATAATACAGAAACATGTGCTTGCTTTCACTTTGTTATTCAACAACGTGATGTTAAAAAATGTATTACATCATATAAACTACATGTCTAAAATTCTTTTATAAGTTACCTTTGTCAAATGTAAACATTAAATAAAGAAAAGGAAACATAAGAAAAACTAGTTTATTTATTATGCTGGTGAAATTACTTATAAACAGGGAAAAGATTTGTGTAACACGCATTTACACTCTATTTACACGCATTTACACTGCATTTACACTCTAACACGTATGCATACAAACACGATCATGCATTTGCCCTGTGGCACGTGCGCATGCATGCTCACATTTTAACCTTTAACCCTTGTTTTGGACGTGAAAAACCCTCACATTTTCCCTTTAAATTCATCTATGCATTTAAACTAAGGCTCAGTTTAAAACACGACTTCGTGGAAGGAAGCAGAAGATCATAAAGCCTACAAAGCAACGAAGAAATCTAGCAACAGCAGCAACATGAACGCAACAACAACAACAATTAAGGAGTTTATCAACCAGTATTATGATATCATTCACCATCATGATCTGAAACAGATCAAAGAAATCAAATCATACATGAAGCTGGCGGAAAAATCTCCATACCAGATGTCAATACATGGAAGTCATAGAACTTCATGTCCATGGTATTCCAACGAGGCAACAGAAGGACCAGATACCTGTGCATGCAGAACAATTTCTAATAAACGAGGCTGAAAAAATTATGAATCATTATAATAAACTAAGCTTAAGATTCATAAAATAAAAAATTTTACCTAAACTCTTTAACTGTTGTTGATCTTTAACTGTTGTTACAGTTTAGCTGGTTAGATAAAGCTGATTAGCTGTTTTGATATAGCTGATAAGCTGTTTATATAGCTGATTAGCTGATTAGATATAGCTGATTAGCTGTTTATATAGCTGATTACCTGATTAGATATAGCTGATTAGATATAGCTGATTAGCCTATTAGTTCTTTAGCTTTTGTTGTTTAGCTGGTTAGTTGTTTATCAGATGCTTTCACTGCGATGCAATCGAATTTCTCTGAGCTGATATTTGCCTGCATCCCACAGAATGCCAATAAGGGAAACAGAGTTGATATCTTTATAGTACATTTATATTTATTTGATCAATTCTTACTTAGAATATAATTTATTAAAAGAAACAAATAATAAAAAAATATAAGACTCTTGAAATTGTGTAATTAGCCAGGAAATTATCCCCATCCCTTATTCCATTTCAACCCTCGCTCTGTTCGATTATATAAGAACGGAACGTGCCCATTTCGTTGGTGTAGCATGCGATCAGCGGGAGTAGAAACATCATTTCGACGCGTGGATCACCCATGCAGGGAAATTTCTCTTCCGTCACCTTCTTGTAGGCATCTGCAAAGAAGAAACAAAATTAAGACACATATCGCTCACTTGCTCTCCCTCTCCATTAAGAAAGACAATGCTGTCTGAAACACTCACCACGTATTTTGGAGAGAGTTATGGCACTTTTGGGGGAGAAACACTCGGCATCCCACAAGATTTGCCAACAATGCAGTGCGAGTTTTGGATGGCGTCGTTTGATCTTGTAGAAGTAATCGTCTAGAGTCATTATATCTTATTCTTTATATAAATTATATGTAGAGACACGCTGATGTAGCAAACGCACTCTACTCAGTTTCACGTATTTTTTATACTAACAAAAATTTGGTCAGCGATCGCCAACGAGCCATGCTAGAAGATGAGTATGCTATACCCCCGTCTTAATTCACAAGAATTGTATAACATTGAATAGAAGGACAACAGCTTGCAATGTTTTGTTTACAGGAGAATGCATACCTTAACTTGTTGAAGTAGAGTCTCCCGGACTGCCAAATATCACGGTTAACAATGCACAAATGGGACAATGCACACTTGTTCAGTTTCACACGCTCACCTCGCAACCTTTAATACCGCACACGCACACACACCCTCGAACACATTAACTTGTTGAACTAGGGTCTGCCGGACTGTCAAATATCACTAAGATATCTTGAGTCACACGCTTCTGTACACTAGCGCCAGAGTCACACGCTTCTGTACACTAGCCCACACTATTTTATCACCCTATTACAAATAACCGATCAACATATTTATTAGGATCCTTTATTACCTAATCCTCCTCCTCACAACACATAACCTTCATTTACACACCCTCTAGAACCCGCGCCCATATTACACTTGACCTTTTTTACCTCAGTGATAGGGAACCACCTCACGTACATACCTTTTTATCCCTCATCAACCTTTTTTACAGGAACCCACCTCACACCACTTTTTGTCCCAGAACCCGCGCCCATTGTCCGAGAACCCGCGCCCATATTACACCTAACCTTTTTTACCCCTCACCTGACCTTTTTATCCCTCACCTGACCTTTTTACCTATGTAACAGGGGACCACCTCACGTACCTGACCTTTTTTACCCCTCACGTGACCTTTTTATCCCTCACATACCTTTCTACCGGAAACCACCTCACTCCACTTTTTATCCCAGGACCCGCATTTCCTATCTACTGAGTAAGGATGGACAAAAAGACTTGCAAACAACTGGAGCATTTGATATTAATTATCAGAAATATTAGTATTATCAGTAAGCGGGCAAACCATAAGGTAAATAAATAATTTATTTCGACCTTTAGTAAGAATCCATCTACTTACTATAAATAACTTGTTCACTCGTTTGCATACAAACGATGGGAATAAACGATGGATAGGGGAAAAATAGAAGGAAAAAGGAAGGATTCAGGAATCACAAAGGGAATAGCCATGGAAGCGATATAATACCCTCGAACAGAATCACTTATCCAAAATAACTATTCAGACAACTTCATTGATATAAATTCGGATTAGTGGTTATACTCTTTGCAGAACTAAATCCAACTAACCCTTATTTACTCCATGTAGTTACGGACAATCGAAACTTGGCAATATTTTGAATGGTGGAGAGCCATAGGTATATACTCTTTACCAGGACAATATCCAACCAATCAAATATTATCACGCATAGTCTGTGTGTTATTCAACAGGCTGTCTTAACCGTAGCTATTGTGAAAACAAATCCACTGTTGATACAAGCACAGATTCACAACGCAGGGAAACTTCTGATCGTACATTAGTCGCACATGTCAAGAGATGGTATTTGACATTTATTTTTACTAGATTCGGAACCTGCTGGATCGAGGCCCCACACGTTTGGGCGCCATTTTATTTATTTTTATTATTTAATCTGTAGCATACAACGAATCGAAATTCCTTGTAGTACTGTTGAGCGGATGTTAGGGTATTGCTGGGTTGATAGCACGCACTGGTATCCGGATCAGATGTGTCGGCAATGGGGGGTTCAAACGAAAACCGCAAAAAAGGTGCTCACGACAATATAAATACAAATAAAAGAAATTCGCGTGCTATATCCCCAGACAACTAAGTACGATCAGAAGAACAAAAAGGGAAAAAGGAGACAGGTCAGTCGGTCACACAAGACAAAAAGGTAAGCAGCCTTTTGGGCGCCCTCCAATATTTGGAGCGGCCATATCCCCACCCTTCCATGATCACCAAGTGCCACTGTATAATCGGCGATCCCTTGTGGCTACTTAATGTTCAATACATTTCATCACTTCCGTCGCCCATGACTCCCGGAAAGAATTGAGATTTAGTTAGACTTCATTATAAATTTATTGCTTAACACTAAAACTCCAATTTAAACTAAAATTCATTTATATTATATTTATATTTTTTTTTTTTGTTAACTATCCTAGTTTTACTACTTCTTATTTATTCTTTAATTAAGTTTTGGAAGATCAATATTCCTTATTGATTTCCTTAATTTCTCTATTCACTACTAAGGTTAATTTTAATGAGGAACCTAAAGGAAGTGCTATTTCATATTATATAAACAAATTTGATTACTACGGGTCTCTATAAGTAGGTGTACGTAAATGGAAATGCAAGTGGCTGCAATAAATAATAATGGGTTAATTCATGTATTTCAATGATATCGTTAAACACATTAATAAACTCTTATTTTAAGTGAAATTAAAAATAAAATCCAACAAGGAAACCACTACCATAATAACTGTATATATGTATGACGGAGACTTATTAATATCTTCTTCCATAATATCGTCGTTTTTGAATAGTGTAGTGAGTCCCTTGTATAGCCTTTTTCTAATTGTTTTTTTTTCGCGTTACTTCTCTTCTTCTTATACCCACGCGTAACAACTCTCTGGCAACTCTACTACGGCCACACTCGATCTTAATATGTATCAAGATTTCACAATCAATTACAACCCTGGTTCTCTTATCGATAAATCTTAAAAAAACTTCAATAAGGGGCCCTTTTTAAAACAACATCTTCTCCGATACGGCCATTCTGATAAATTACACGCCCTTGTGTATGTGCAACACACAATTATAAATCAGGAATTCACTCTGTATTTAAGTTCTAGTATTCATTTTAATGTAACAATAAATTTAGTTATTTCTTATTCATTAACAATCTTGTTTCTTCAGTAACATAAACTCCTTTCTTCATACTCATACATTTTGTCATATTCCAACTTTAATCTTTCTACAAAAAACTCTATTAATTTTTCATATTTCAACTTAAATATTGTTTTAACTCACATATTTCAACTTAAAAATTTCTTCAAATAACTCTATTAATTTTCATATTCAACAGTTAAATCCATTTCATATTTTTCTCTTTTTTTTGTCAAAATACCACACTAGAGTCAGGTGCCTCCACGTAGCAATCGACAACCGTGTATGTCAATACACCTTCCGCCAATCTACTGTCTATTTCAACAGATTCCATTACTGTCTTTTTCAACAGTTTCCATACCGTCTCTTTCAACGGCTTCACTACTGTCTTTTTCAACAGCTTCACTATTGACTCTTTCAACAGCTTCACTATTGTCTCTTTCAACAGCTTCACTACTGTCTTTTTCAACAGCTTCATTTGGCGGGTTAAACTCGATCTCCAGCTCGCTTGGCCCATTTGGCAATCTTCTTAATTTTTCATGCGCATATTTATACCGTCTGTTACTTTTCATACTTTTTTCTCCAATACCTCAGTAATATCGAAAGGACCTCTATATTTAGGTTCCAGTTTAGTCTGGTTTCTTTCACTATTATTAAGCAACACAAAATCTCCAACATTAAATCTTACTATTTTAGCTCTGCCTTTATCAAACCTTTTCTTCTCATATTTTCCCGATTTTTCAATATTCTCTAAAGCTTGTGTTCTTATCTCTTCTAAATTAATTTCTTTAGCTGAATCATGAATGGGGACAAAGCCTAAAGGACGAGCAACCTTTCCCATTAATAATTCTAAAGAACTTGCTTTAGTTATCTTATTAGTAGTACAATTAATTGCTAATTGTACGTCACCCAGTGCCTCTTGCCACGATCGAGAACTTGTTTCAACAGCTGTTAGTAAGTTTTTTAAAGTGCTCATAACCCTGTCGTCCTGACCATTACCACGACTTGCTCCAGTTGCAATAACATGCAGTTTAATTTTTTGCGAAGAGCAAAATTCAATAAACTTTGCACCTGTGAAACTCCTTCCCTGAACAGCCACAATACGAATAGGGACTCCGAACAAGGAAATTGAAGATTTTAACGCCATTACACAACTTTCCGCACTCAATGTGAAAGTGTGATAGAGATAGACATACTTGGTAAATGCATCTATTTGTACTATAACATATTCTTTACGATCGCTTTTACCACTAAGTTTGCCTGTTATGTCGATATGAATAGTATGCCATGGAATGCTTACTTTAGGGATAGGATGTAATTCCATTTGTACTTTTCCAGAAGATGATTTGGAAACTCTGCATGTTATGCAATTTTCAACAAATCTTCGAACGTATTTGGCCATGCCCTCAAACCAATAGTAATCGTATACTTTATGAAAGCGTTTTTCCCAGCCCAGATGATTCATGTACCTGGTTAATAACAGACCATCTTAATCCACGAGGCACTACTGGCGAACAAAGGGTCTTGCTATTTCTTTGTACAACTCTATACAGAACTCCTACTCTCAAATCATATGTCTTAGACAAATCCAATGGAAATTCATCATTATTCAATTTGGAAATGATTTCTACAATATCTTGATCTTTCTGATGCTCTGCACGAATCCAATCTTCAGATACTTCGGTTAATTCGATTCGTTTTTCAACAACCTTTGCATATTCAGGGGAGTTTCTCGGAGGAAGTGGGTTTCTGCCTTCTCTATACTGTATATCAAAATCGAATGTCTGTAAATAAGCCCTCCAGCAGAAGACTCTAGGTAACAACTCAATCTTATTTCGTGACAATTTTAATGAATTACAGTCCGTGAATATTACAAACTTTCTTCCAAGAAAGTAGTGTCGAAAATGCTTAACAGCATTAACCACAGCAAGTGTTTCCAACTTATATGAGGTATATTTAGATTCACAAGAACTTGTTGTCTTACTGTAATATTCCACTACATACGGTTTACTTTCAATTCTATGCAAGAGGATAGCACCATATCCGATTGCACTTGCATCGGTGTGCAATTCGATCGGATACTGTGGGTCGAACATAATCAAAACAGGGTTATTTGTAAGAATGTAAATAATTTTCTTACGAATCTCCTCATGTTCTATATTCCACTCGAACTTATTTTTCTCTGAAGTAAGAAAATATAGAGGCTTCATTAACTGTGAAAATCCGGAACAAACTGTCAGAAGTACGATGCTAAAACCAATAAACTGTCTTAATGTTGTTACGGACCGAGGAGGTGGTAAAGCATTCAGGGATTCTATTTTACGCGGATTTGGACTAATCTCACCCGCTCGCACTTCGAATCCTAAATATTGGACAGAAGTCCTTAAGAAGAAGCATTTTTTAGCAGGCTTTTGTAAAATATCCAAAACAATCTTTAGCCTCTCAAGTGCAGATTCTTTAGTTGGAGCTACAATCATTATGTCATGCATGTACACAATGACATACGAATAAGCGATTCGCCTAACGCCTTAACTGCTCTTTGGAAGACTGATGGTGCATTCTTGAGTCCAAATGGCATCGACAGAAACTCATACTGTCCGTCAGGTGTGACGAATGCCGTACATTCGACAGAGTTCGGATGCATAGGGAGTTGATAATAACCACTTGCCATGTCCAAACAGGTAAAGAACTTTGCCCCTCGCAACCTGGCTATCTGATCAGCTATTAATGGTAACGGAAACCTGTCGGCGACTGTATTTGAATTTAATTCTCTATAAACCACACAAAGCCTAGCTGATCCATTCTTCTTTTTCACCAATAAAACAGGGCTCGCAAAAGGGGAGTTACTTGGTCTAATAACTTTGCTCTCTAATAATTCTTGAACTTTGTTTCGTACAACATCTCTCTCACTGGTCTTCTCTGTACAGTTTTAGTCTCATCAATTAATCGAATTATCATTTCACCAGAATTGACACGAGTGTGAGGCGTTCCCATTATAAACGAATTTGCGTAGGATTTTAACAATGTTATTACTTCATTTTTATCTTCACCATATACATCGCTTTCTATTTTATCAAGTGAGTTGTCTATTAATGTAGAGCACGTATTTACAGTTTTTGTTTTACAGTCATTCGATTTAATTATTTCAACTCCCTCACAAGACACTACTGCAGCGTATCCCTGAGCTAACACTTCTCGTCCCAATACAATATTATTTGACATACAGTCATCTGGTATTACATGAAATTTTACATTTAGACTATTTCCATTAATAAGGATATTATTAGCAATCTGCATTGTACTACAAACATTACCTTTTCCGATACCTTTCAAGAAGAAACTTTCTTTAACTAATGAGCACCCCGCTCCAGAATCGAAAATAATTGGAAAGTTCTCACCTCGTAACATCATACTTGTCTTCGGCTCATCCACCACGCACAGCTCAGCCGTCTTTTCGTTACGCCCTGCAGCTCCTCCAGTTATCATGTTTTTTGGGCATTGTGAAGCTATATGACCTTGCTCCTGACAACGATCGCAAGTTATATTGCCCTTAGAATGTTGTTGAAATGGTTGACTTCCTCGTTGATCCTGCCTCGGCATACCAGTGCTCTGTTTTCGGTTTCTGCAATCATTCATTTTGTGGCCCATCTTACCACAAAGATGACACTTGATTGAAGCAAACTTGTATCGCTTTGCTCCAGATTCCTCGTTCCCAAAATGATGTGTACGTTTGTCAAACGCAAAAATCTGCAACTCAGCCTGCAAGTCGCGTCTGCTGTTCATATCAGCAGTGTATGTAATTCTATGGAATCGACGATCAAAGTTGGCCAAATGTCCCAAAACCACAGATACAGCAATCTTCTCAGTGTCCAAGTCCTTCCATTTGCTAACTAACGACGTCACTATGCGACTGGCATATAGCGCAAGGCATTCACCGTTGCTAGGGCGACTGTTTAGTAGTTGTAAAAATATGGCGGCTTACGTCTCAGTATGTCCATAACGCTGTTGACATAATTGCTTAAATTCCAGCCAGGTCACACCTGCATAGCATACTTGAGATAGCCATTGGGAAGCGCTTCCTTCCAGCGATTTAGTTAATGCCAATATTAAAGCACTGCCTTCCAGCGGTTTATCACTTAAAACAATGTCAACTGTCGCACACCTTTGAGTAGCGTCAGCGCCTGAAATGTCGGCGTTAAATTTTGGCAAACTTATGACGCCATTTTGTGTCGGCTCGCGTGCCGATGCTTGCAAAGTCTTTGCCAATTCTAAGAAACCTTGACTTTGGTGTTCCATCAAAATGCGCAGTTGATCTTCCATGTTTCCTTGACGCGGATTGGATCCCACTTCTGATGACGGAGATATATCTAATATCGTCTTTTTTGAATTGTGTAGTGAGTCCCTTGTATAGCCTTTTTCTAATTGCTCTTTTTGCGCGTTACTTCTCTTCTTCTTATACCCACGCGTAGCAACTCTCTGGCAACTCTACTAGGGCCACACTCGATCTTAATATGTATCAAGATTTCACAATCAATTACAACCCTGGTTCTCATATCGATAAATCTCAAATAAACTTCAATAAGGCGCCATTTTTAAAACATCATCTTCTTCTCCGACAAATAATCGGATATCCACAAAATAAGCTTTTGTGGAAAACCGATTAAATTTAACTTATGAATCAAGAGATTATGATTTACGGAATCAAATGCTTTACTGAAGTCAGTATAGACGACATCGGTTTGCATTTTCTTCCGAAATCCTAAAGTAATGCTGGAAGAAAATTCTAGAAGATTAGAAGCAGTAGATCTTGCCTTTACAAACCCATTTTGGTGTGGCAAAATTATTGATTTACTCATCTTAGGTATTGCAGACAATTTGGATATACACCTATAGTTCTTCACATCATGGTTAGATCCACTTTTGTGAAGAGGAATGGAAAAAGAATTTTTCCAAATAGGTGAAAAATAACTGTTAGACAGTGACTAGTCAAACAGCTTAAAAATTGGTTTAAGAAGTGAGTCAGCACAAAAACTTAGAACACATTCTGGAACTCCACCAGGGACAGGAGAGAAAACAGTTTTAAAAGATTTTATATTTCAGTAAAGAAGTTTTGTTAATAGTAGGACAAAAAGAGTGTTAAAATGATTAATAGGGTAAGGGTAAAAATGTCTGAAAACAAATCGGCTGCGGCCTGATATGTGGTTGCTTCATTTTCTCCGAAAAATAAAGAGGATGGGAATTTACTGGATTTACGTTTCAGGTTGACGAAGTTGTAAGACTGCTTAGGGTCCTGAGCGAACTGCAAACGACAACGACTCAAATACGTAACAATTTGCATTTAGAGCAATAAAGTTTGCTCTAACAGCAATATATCTTGAGAAGTCAATAGGTTTACGATTTTAAAGTTTTTAACCTCATAAGTTCACGAGAGAATCAAGATGGCCTGTTTGATTTTACTGGGAAAGCAAGAGTAACACATTGGTCGAAAAATGAATTCATGGAGGAATAAAAAAATGACCAATCATGTTCTAAAATTAAATGATTAAGTTTTCCAAAATCGGTCTTACGGAAACAACGTGATTTTACTTTACGAGGAACTGCATCTGTTCCTTTGCATTGGAGGAGGCAGAGCTAGAACAAGGTCAAACTTAGGATGGTTGGGATCTTTAGGATGTACTAAGGGATCAGTTCTGGAGGTAGTGTTTAAAAGTATATGAGAAGAGAAAACTAAATCAAGCATTCTACCGCTACAATTAGGAATATTATTAATTTGAAATAAAGATAGTTCTGATAGGCCATTTAAAAAAGAATTATAGATAGAGGGCGCCAGAATACCAGATTGAGATGACCAACAAACATCTGGTAGGTTAAAATCACCAAAAGCTAGTAGATAATGTCTATCAGATAGTTTGGATGTAACAGTTTGGATAGATGAAAGATGGTCCAAGTAGTCGGAAATATCAGATGAGGGGGGAATATAAGAATAGGTAATATAAATTGAAATTTTATACAGTGTTACTTTTGCACATACGAATTCTAAATATCCACTATTGTCAATTGAAACTAATTCAGAAGAAAGGTCTGACTTTACTGCTATTAGAACACTACCTCCTGTTCGTGATAAACGATCACATCTGAAACAGGTGTACGTGCAATGACTTTTTAGATCTAAAACAGAGAATACTTTATTGTCCCCTAATTGGATAAGTACCTCATTTATATCGGGAATAGGGTAATTAATTCCAATGGTTATTTTAGTAAGTTTACGATAGTCAATAACCATGCGATATTTTGTTTCGCCTGAAGCGTCTGCCTTTTTGGGTATAATCCGCATGGGTGAATTGTACGGGGACCTAGAAGGTCAAATTTAACCATACTCTAAAAGTTATTTTATCTGTTTGTTTAATTCATCTTTCATAGAATTTAAAGTAAACCGGAGAATCGGACGTGGTTCGGATCTTTGCCTTCACATTGGTTGTGTTGGTCAGTTTATTGTTTTGGGTCTGCGAAAAAGTCTGGAAATGACTTGAGTAATTCGCTTAGCTTGGCTTTTTGTGTGTTGGATAAGTGGGATATTCTCGGAACGATTGTGTTGACTACTTCGAATGTGGGGATCGAGATACCGTTTTTTAATGTCATCATTTTTTTGTGATGATTTTTATCTCTGTCCCTAATTTTTTATACCCTTCGACCATTGAAAATGGTCAAAAAAGGGTATACTAACTTTGTGCAAATGTATGTAACAGGCATAAGGAGGCGTGGGAGACCCCATAAAGTATATATATTCTTGCTCAGGATCACAAGCCGAGTCGATTGAGCCATGTCTGTCTGTCTGTCCGTCTGTCCGTCTGTCTGTGTGAACGCACAGATCTCAGCTATTATAAAAGCTAGAGTTACCAAATTTGGCAGGAAGACTCCTGTGTACTATAAGCAGATGAAGTTTATTTCAAATGTTAGGTGCCATGTCCACCGCCCCCACAAATCAATAATTTAATTTTTGAACTTAATTTGTAAGCGCTGTATATAAGATACAACTTTCTGACTTAAACATATACTAAGCTAAATGAAATATCTACGTAGTCCCCAAATTACAATACAATCGAACAATAAACACAGAAGTTATTTAAGAAGGTATGAGCATAAAACCAAGTGCTTCTGTCAGCTAACAAGGGAGACGGGCGAGCGCGAAGCGCGATCGCCATCTGTCGGGATTAATTTCAAAGCATGTGCATATGCATATGTGTATGAATTTAACAAATTAAACTACACGGGAACATAGGTCGAAGGGTATCCCACTGTCGCGTTTTGCGCGACTGTTGCTCTCGTTCAACCTGTCATTGCCCAAAATATCGTTGCTAAAAAGATTTCAATGTGGAAAACACGAACGTCCTGAATATTAAAAAGGTTTGCTACCTTGTGGTGCGTAACTACCGTGCTGCCGCCTTCTGAGACAGCATTAAAAGCTGATTTGTTCTATACAGGGTTCTGTTTGAACCAGTATCTATTAGTATTCTAATAAATTTGCCATTCCTCATCTGGCATACGAAATATTCTAAAAAATGTAATGAAGCGTAGTAGTCATAAGCGTAATTGTCAGCGTCGGCTTCATCTATCTGATCTACGTAATCGTCCAAGTTGTCGTCAAGATTGTCCTCGTACTCTGCCATTGCTTGTTTTTAGTCTGTCATTGTCAATGGAGTCTCGTTTTGTTTTCATCCGTTGTAGTCTGCATATATTAAAGTTCTTTGTCGCTTCAACCCATCTGGTATTGGACCAGGTGGTCTTTTGCCTGGTTTAAAGCGAGGCCTGTTCATATAGTATACCATTCTAGTCTGAACACTCTATCTATATTTTTAACCATGTTTCTATTAAGTTTTTGTTCTTCCTTTTACTTTCCTTGGAAATCGTAAAGTAGGAATCAATTATATCACTTCTGATCATTTTCATTTTATCGTTTTACGGGTTCTATATAAATTTCCGTGTTTACTTAAGTCGATTTGTGTTTTTAGCATAGCTTTTAAACAAAGCTTAGCAACAATTTTAACATATTTATTAGAAGTAAACATTAGATTTATTACTTATTCAGTATTAAGATTTACAACTAGTAGCGAATTAACATTGCACTTAGACTAATTGTCTTCTGGTGTGCACTTTTTTGTTTTGATCGCGACCCATTTTTGGCACAAAAATTAAAATACTCCAAACGCACCGAATCCAGAAGCAACTATGATTTACAAGTAGACTGATAATTCGCATATATAGAGGGTCCGCACCGTAACTTTTTTTTAAAACAGTGCGCACAAGATCGATCGTAACGTTGGCTGTGTGGCACGGAGCGCCGTCTTGCTGGAACCAAATGTTGTCCAAGTCTTCCTCTTCGATTTCCGGAAAGAACCAATCCGTTAACATGGCGCGTTATCGTTCGCCATTGATCGTAACGGCGGCTCCTGCCGCATTTTCGAAGAAAAATGGGCCAATGATGCCGCCGGCCACAGCAGCGATATTACCGGCAGTACGCATTTTTTTGGTTTCTCACGCGTTGGTTTATCAATAATTGTGCTGGTTTCTCTCAATTTTTTCAAAAGAAAGCGCACATACGGAGCTGACAGTGCTTTGTTACGGCTCAATTCCGTGCGAAATTTTCGCACAATTCCGGGTCTTCGGCGAAGAGCTCATCTGCACTATTTTAACGCGTTCCTCAATCGTATACACAACCATTTTCGTTCAGCGGAAGGATAAAACTAACTTTCTGTCAAATCAGATGTAACATCAGTGTTACCACTCTCAAAACAACCACTAGTTCAAAAAAAAAAATGTTAGATGGCGGACCCTGTACAAGTTAACAACTAACAATGTATTGCTTCATAAATAAAATGTATTGCTTCATAAAGTAATAAGTAGCTTTATATAAACAATGCTGACGCGCCAGAATTGGGTTCAGCGCTCCGAGCAAAGAACGCCTGGCAGCGGAAAGCTGACACTTCCTATTGGGAGTGTTGCTTCACGCTGCAAGAAATGCTGAGTCGGTTTGCCGACTTGTGGTGATGCGATGTATTGCTGTGAGGGTAAACTTAGTTTCCATAATTGTCTTCTCTTAGTCTTGTGTCGAAATAAACCACAGCTTGCTCCGGCGTAAATCCGCTAACTACAATGGTTCTGATTTACAATTAAATCACTACGCCACAAGGCTAGAGATAATAACTAAGGGGGTGAAGTCAGGCCCTCCAACGTAATCTTCATGAACAGTGTCAAAGGCGAACCTATCTCAAGAAGGAAGACCCCTGGACTAACTGGAATCACGTAATTGGCGCCCAACTGCATCTGAACCAAAAAATCTGATTTAACAGGGTAGTTAAGTTAGAAACCATGTAAGTTTTACAAGTGACTTCTTTGACGCGATCAAGAAAATTTACTAATGAAAGAATTTGTGTATCTGGCCACGTAATAGTTGTGCGTTGTGAAATTAATCTCAAAAGCATTGCATATTTTGGGCAGAATAAATTCTTGTTGCATACCTTATTAGAAAATAAGAGCTAAAGAATGTAATGCCGGTCGCCAGTCCGTTCTCGGTGAGCTCTATACATGGCTCCACCGAAATCAAACAAAAGTGCGTTATGAAGGTCTTCAAGCACACCTCTCCGTTCTTCTTATTGAATTCTCTTAACTTGTTCGACGCTATTATAGGCTTAGACCTGTTAACACAGGGCGGAGTCAAGTTGAACCTAGCTGAGGACTCTTTACAGTATCAGGGCGTTTGTGAAAAACTTCATTATTTTAGTTGCCCTAGTGTGAACTTCACTGACGTGAATGACATTGTGGTGCCTGCCTCCATTAAAAAGGAGTTCAAGGACACAATTTTGAGAGGCTTTCTCCACTTCACATGAAGCTCTCCCTTTCAACACCGCTGTCACTGCCACAATTCGTACAGTAGACAACGAACCGGTGCACAGTGGTTGCGCCCATAGGCCAAAAATGAAAAAAAAAAATGTTTCCATATATTTACGAAAAGTAACCAGATTGTACACCGCGGTGTACCTTGAATAACGAAGTCAAGCAATTGCTAAAGGATGGCAACATCAGGCCATCAAGGTCTCCCTATAACAGCCCGACGTGGGTTGTTGACAAAAAGGGCACTGACGCGTTCGGTAACCTGAACAAAAGGTTGGTAATTGACTTCAGAAAGCTAAATGAGCGCACTATCCTAGACCGCTACCCTATGCCCAGCATCCCCATGATTCTAGCGAATCTGGGCAAGGCAAAATTCTTCACTACCCTTGATCTCAAATCAGGGTATCACCAAACATACCTCGTGGAACATGACCGTGAGAAGACGTCGTTCTCGGTAAACGGCGGCAAATACGAATTTTGTCGTCTACCGTTCGGCTTGAGAAATGCAAGCAGCATTTTTCAAAGAGCTTTAGACGATGTACTAAGAGAACAAATTGAGAAAATATGTAACGTCTATGTAGATGTCGTAATAATTTTCTCAGAAAACGAGTCCGACCATGTCCGCCACATCGATACGGTGCTAAAATGCCTAGTCGATGCCAATATGAGAGTAAGCCAGGAGAAAACAAGGTTATTTAAAGAAAGTGTAGAATACCTCGGCTTTATTATCAGTAAAAACAGAACTAAATCCGATCCGGAAAAGGTGAAGGCCATTCAGGAGTACCCTGAACCAGATAGCGTTTACAAAGTTAGATCTTTCCTTGGTTTAGCCAGTTATTACAGAGTCTTCATCAAAGACTTTGCTGCCATAGCCCGTCCGATTACAGATATCCTAAAAGGGGAAAATGGTTCGGTGAGTGAACACTTGTCCAAAAAGATTCCTGTTGAGTTTAATGAAACTCAACGCAATGCATTTCAAAGGCTGCATAACATTCTAGCATTCGAGGATGTTATACTCAAATACCCCGACTTTAAAAAGCCTTTTTACCTTACTACAGACGCTTCGGCAAGTGGCATCGGTGCAGTCCTATCTAAAGAGGGCAGGCCGATCACCATGATTTCGCGCACCCTTAAACAGCCCGAGCAGAACTATGCCACAAATGAAACAGAATTGCTGGTGATCGTATGGGCTAGGTAAGTTACAGAACTGCCTGTTTGGCTGTAGGGAAATCAATATATTTACCGACCACCAAACCCTCACCTTCGCTGTTGCCGACAGGAACACGAATGCCAAGATTAAAAGGTGGAAATCTTACATAGACCAGCATAATGCCAAGGTTTTCTATAAACCTGGCAAAGAAAATTTCGTGGCAGACGCCCTATCTAGGCAGAATTTGAATGCCTTACAAAACGAACCCTAATCAGACACTGCGACCATTCACAGCGAGCTCTCCCTGACCTTCACGGTCGAAGCCACAGACAAATCGTTAAATTGCTTCAGAAACCAGATTATTCTGGTGTTCCGCTCAAGCGAATCCTAGTGCTGTTCCGAAGCAAATCTCGCCAAAAGTTGCATATTAAAAACCCTCAAAGAAGTTGTTAATCTTAACGTCGTGAACGCTATTCATTGCGACTTGCCCACACTAGCAAGCTTCCAACACGACCTCATTACACACTTCCCAGCCACCCAATTTCGTCACTGTAAGAATGTCGCGATAGATATAACCGACAGCTTGAAATCGTCACTGCTGAGCACAACCGTGCTCACAGAGCCGCGCAAGAAAATATTAAACAGGTCCTTCGGGATTATTACTTTCCTAAAATAGGCAGTTTAGCAAAGGAGGTGGTTGCTAATTGTAGGGTCTGCACCCAAGCAAAGTATGACAGGCACCCGAAAAAGCAAGACCTCGGGGAAACGTCTATACCCAGTTATACAGGCGAAATGGTGCATATTGACATATTCTCAACCGACAGGAAGCTATTCCTGACGTGCATTGACAAATTTTCTAAATTTGCAATAATGCAACCAGTGGTGTCTAGAACAATAGTGGACATCACAGCACCCCTGTTGCAGATTATTAACCTTTTTCCCAATATCAAAACGGTCTATTGTGACAATGAGCCCGCATTCAACTCAGATACGGTCACCTCTATGCTCAAAAACGGCTTCGGCATTGACATAGTAAATGCGCCCCCACTCCACAGCTCGTCCAATGGCCAAGTCGAACGGTTCCACAGCACATTGGCAGAAATCGCCAGGTGTCTGAAGTTGGACAAAAAGACGAATGACACAGTAGAACTAATCTTGAGGGCAACGATAGAATATAACAAAACCGTGCACTCAGTTACTCGTGAGAAACCAATTGAGGTGGTTCACGCAGGTGCCCACGAGCGCTGCCTAGAAATCAAGGCAAGATTAGTGAAGGCACAGCAAGACAGCATCGGAAGATGCAACCCATCCCGGCAAAACCGCGTGTTTGAGGTGGGAAAACACGTGTTTGTTATGAACAACAAGAGGTTAGGAAATAAGCTAATCCCACAATGCACGGAACAAAAAGTGCAGCCAGACCTGGGAACTGTTCTCATTAAGGGGAGGGTGGTCCACAAGGACAACCTCAAATATGCATTCCCTTCACAGTTAGTTAGTAAGTTATGTTAAGGAAAACCCGAACACTATAGTATCATCTTGTCTTAATTTCCAGGTTCACCCTCATGATGTTCATGTCCTTGGTAGTAGCGAATGCTCGGATCACCGACTTTTCGAATGCCAACTACATTCCTGTGTTAGATGGCGATGTGCTGGTGTTTGAACAGCGTGACCTCTTGAAACATGCGAGTAACCTTTCCGATTACGCTAGTATGATAGACGAAACACTGAAACTGTCCGAGTCCTTTCCCCATTCGCATATGCGTAAGTTACTAGAGGTTGGTAGTGACCATCTTAGAACCTTGTTGTCCGTCCTCAAAGTCCACCATAGGATTTCTAGGAGTCTAGATTTCCTAGGAACTGCCTTAAAGGTAGTGGCGGGTACTCCCGATGCCACGGACCTTCTAAAGATTAAGATCACAGAGGCCCAACTAGTGGAGTCTAATTCTAGGCAGATAATTATAAATTCCGAAACCCAATAAGGTGATCAACGCCCGTAAAAGTGACATGGTTGACACTCCGCATTTATATGAAGCACTACTAGCAAGAAATAGGATGCTGTCTACAGAAATTCAAAATTTAATTCTTACTATTACTTTGGCCAAATCAAACATTATAAATCCCACAATTCTTGACCATGCCGACTTGAAGTCTCTTGTAGAGCAGGACACCCCAATTGTCAGTTTAATAGAAGCATCCAAGATCAGGGTCCTCCAGTCCGAGAATAGCATTCCTATTTTAATTGCGTATCCCAGAGTCGCCGTCTACCCTGTATCTCACCAACACACCATCTTACGCCTCGACACTGGCCGAATGTGAGCATCACATCTTTGCGGTCACTGGATGCTCAGATACCACCCACTACATGTTCTGCGAGCGGTCTCGGCGCGACACTTGTGCGCGCTCACTCCACGCCGGAAACGCTGCTCAATGCCATACTCAACCCAGTCACTTGCAAGAAGTAAATCCCGTAGATGACGGTGTTGTGATTAACCCTGTGCTCAGCATCCCTCTGCCATCCAAAGCCTTAAGGATGACATGGAATCTGAGGGCTCGCCTAGACTCTGGTTCGTAGCTGGTGTGGTCCTAAACGTCGGTTTGATTGGCTCTCTCGTCCTTTATCTGGCACTAAGGAGAAGACGAGACTCCAGGGAGATACAGCGAACCATGGACACATTCAACATGACCGAGGACGGTCATAAACTTGAGGGGGGAGTAGTTAACAACTAACAATGTATTGCTTCATAACAACTAAGTAGCTTTGTAAAAACAATGCTGACGCGCCAGAATTGGGTTCAGCGCTTTGCGCAAAGAACGTCTGGCAGCGGAAAGCTGACACTTCCCATTGGGAGTGTTGCTTCACGCTGCAAGAAATGCTGAGTCGGCTTGCCGACTTGTGGTGGCGCGATGCATTGCTCTGAGGGTAAACTTAGTTTCCATAATTGTCTTTTCTTTAGTCTTAGTCTTGTGTCGAAATAAACCACAGCTTGCTCCGACGTACATCCGCTAACTACAATTGTTCTTATTTACAATTAAATCACTACGCCACAAGGATAATAACTAAGGGGGTGAAGTCAATCCCTCCAACGTAATCTTCGTAAACAGTGTCAAAGGCGAACCTATCTCAAGAAGGAAGACCCCTGGACTAACTAGAATCACGTAATTTACATACACAAATGCAAATGCAAAAGACTTTTATTTTCTTCGCTCGTTGCAAAACGGTCAGCGAATAAGCAGAGCAAAAGGGAAACACGAAATTGGTTTTTGGTTGAGTACAGATCATTCGTTCAAGAGACACTGGTGAACGGTTCTTGTCTGACTTTTTACGCAAGTGGTGCGCAAAAAACAGTTATTTGGTGACTGCAAGAAACGGTCAACTGTTGTTTGCGAGCTCTGGTTTTTAGTTTATTGTTGGTTTGTGTAATCTTACAGTACTATGGGTATCTTAGATGATGTGGCTGCTCCCTGCGACGATCAGGATTTCATCCTCTTTGTCTCACGACTACTGCGGATCCTGCGATGCGTACTGCGTTGAGGGGAGGTCTGTGGCCCTCACACATTCATAACTTTACAAGGGCTTATGATCGCTGTTATGTTCTAGCATTCTAATTACAGAATATTGAGAGCAAGACAAAATAAAACAACACCCAATAAGAATCATATTGAACTTGCAAAATCACAACAGACAAAATACGAAAAGAGTGAAGGCATTGAAGAACGCAATGTTTACTTTTCGCTCGCTGCATGCTAAATAAAAATAGTACAATTTATTTGCAAATAATTATTATTATTTAAAACTATTATGAAGACAATAGTCTTTCATATTGAATGAAATCAAAATAATGAATAACTTTTTTTTTATTAAAATTTTATTGAATAAGTAGCGGCTATATGACAAAAATATTGAGTGAAGCTTTTCATTCAGTTTATTAGAATAAAAGAAATAAACAAAATAAATAAATGACATAAAAAAATGTTTACCATGCTCTAGTAGAGTTGGGCATGGACCGTGTTTTCTTCTTTTTTCAGGCGCACGCGTGTGCTTGTGCAAAATTAAAATTGTGTCCATGGGCGTGCGTGTTTGTTTCGAATTTCGCGAAATAACACGAGCACAGTATTTTCTTGTATTTTCACCATCTGGGCAAATCCTTAATGACTGTTGGACTAGATTGTCAAGTTCTAATCTTGAGAAATTCTTATTTTTATATAAAAATATGTAATTTTTTAATTTAAAATTAAGGTAAAGTTCTTTAATTTTAAGTTATTTTCAAAGAAACATGAATTAATGAATAAAAATAAAAAAACGTATAAAATTTCGTGATGTCGTATTGGGAAAACTTTTGAGCATGTTGAAAAATTTAATTTCTATGTCGTGCTGGATCTTGCCGAAAAATTACAGTCCATGCCCATCTCTAGTATCAACTAACATCCCAAGACACATCCCACCTAAAGCAAATCACCGATTTTGGAGCTCCTTTCCGACATTCTGTGCCGGAGTCCTGATCTACACATCTTCCATCTTCAGAGTCGGCTGGAGTGATAGTTGGAAGGTGGAGAAGCGTATGGTGGCACTCGCCGCATGAGCGACAGGTGCCACCACTGCGACATAAACAATTGGAATGTTTACTTTTTTATCAAAATTGCCCGAAGACGCTTCTCCGCAGCCAGACGCAGGAACCGTTGGCACTTCTTCAGTGCATGTACTTCTCTGAAGACGCGGCATCTGAAGGAATTAACTCCATAGGGTTTGGCTTGTGTTTATGCCTTGCGTGGAGAATGTGGATATATGGATCATATATCCACTGATGAACAACACAAGATTAGGTGGGTGTCTGGGCTCTCTCCTCTGGTAAGAATATCGACCACACGGACAATGTCATCAGTGCTAGGGTAAGTAGCGTGGATGCGACCCAGACGTCATTCGTTGAATGGTAGTTTGTCTTCTTTAACAATCAACATATCGCTGACTTGGAGATTTCGCGCTGAAAGTTGCCACTTTAACGGAAGCAAAACTGTTGATGCAGAGCCTTAAGTCGCTTCCATCGATTGATGACGGATACAGCGTCTTCTTGGATTTCAGATACTGCGACGGATATGAGCGGACCGCCGAACAGAAAAAGGCTAGAAATTAAAGCTAAAAGACCGGTGAGCTCTTAGACAAGATGGATACATCCGCCTTCACTGCCTTCATAAATTCTTTCGAAAGGATATTGCAGGCTCTTACGAACCTCATCCCGTTGTCGGAGCAAACGTGGTGGGCGCAGCCACGCCTCGCCACGAAACTTCGCTGTTGTATGATCCGAAGTTCTAAATGTGTGGTAATGAGCCAGGCTCGACCAGTGAAAATCTTGATTTCGAAGGGACCAGTGAAATTAAAAAGAGCAGATAAAAAATGACAAAAGAAATGAATGAAACGCAACAAACGAGGACTGTTTAACTCTGTAGGGTCCACTTACAAATACGTTTTTGGTACACTGGACGAAAACGACAGACAACATTTTTAACAAGAAATGTTAAATAAATTTGATGAGCGTATAGTACACAGGAATCTTCCTGCCAAATTTAGGTATCTCTAGCTTTTATAATAGATGAGATCTGTGGGCTCACACAGATGGACAAACAGACAGACAGACATGGCTCAATCGACTCGGCTAGTGATCCTGAGCAAGAATATATATACTTTAAGGGGTCTTCCACGCCTTCCTCTGCCTGTTACATACATTTGCACAAACTTAGTACATGTAGCCTTTTTTACCATTTTCAATGGCCGAAGGGCATAAAAATCTCCCTTTTAATATTTAACATCAAACATCATTTTACTGAATACATTGGAAGAAGCAAAACTTTTGGGGATTGCCTGCGAGTGAGGATGAAAAAAGTTGTTGCAGTCGCCTAAATCTAAAAAATACTCCTAAAGAATGCAGTCGTACTGCTCTTATAAAAGCAAGTTCCTCTTTAAACGACAGTCATTGCGAAGAAACTGAGAGTGTCCTAATTCAAAGCTTTGGGGATTTTTGAAACGAAGTGCAATGACATATCTGCACTCTTTGGTTCTGGAAGTGGTGCGATCAATATTGTTTTCACATGCTGAGTCAGAAACTTTTACCAGCTTGGCTGGTAGATCTTCCAAAACCCAAAACTTGGTGAGAACATAATCAAGCCTTTGTTCTTTGCTGATCTTATAAAATTCTTATGAAATTGACTAGGATTATAGTTTGTCAACTTTCTTGGTGATCATCTGCGTTTAGTTTTTGCTCCTGTTATTTAACGAGTTGTACTAAATTTCTGGTGATTTAAATTTCAAATTTGTGATTCACTACTGTGTAATAACTTTGTGCTAACAAATTGATATATAAGTAACTGGTAAACTAGTGTTTATTGTATTTAAAATACATTTTATCTAAAATAACTTGCGCGAGTTACCATAACAGCGACAACCTTGTCTTTCATCACGAACTCGTCTCTACTCTATACATATCAAGGAACGGGATCATAAGCACCGACGAATATCAATAATGACATACATAAATATCGAATAAGGTTTCGGTCTCTACTCTGTGATCGAGTAACGGGATAAAAAGCTCTAGCATAGAAGCATACATAATTATATTTTTAATAAAGCTTTGTCATTCGTTTTAATTATCTGCATAAAAAAATCATCAATACATTTAAAAATAAGAAAAAATTCAAATTTGCCAATGTTATTCATTCACATTAAACTTAAACCATAACATCTTTAAATGTATCGATACCGCTGCGACGGTCATTCACACAAAACACTATGTTACAAATTTAGTATAAAGAGAGCTTTCGATTGTGCAAGATCAATTTTACTACAGTCCATCAAAAATATCGAGGCGACGTTTTATTCCAAACCATAATTTTGGTCATTCTTGTATTGGGATTGATTGCGTTTTGTACTCACGGATAATCAACTATGGAACAACAACTCAAGGCATTGATGAGATCTCGTTGTCCGCTTAAGGCAAGAATCACGCGGATATGGACATGGTCTCGTGGAGCAGATACAACAACAACATCATCAGAGGTTACAGCAAAGAAGGAGAAACTACAAGCTCTTTGGAAGCAATTCACAGAACTCGGCAATTCCATAGCTCTTCTCGACGAGGTCGAAGGGTATGTGGATCCCGAGGAGGACAATGCAGTCTACGAGGAAAGGTATTTGCAGACATATGCAATGCTTTTGGAAAGGATTGGATCTCCGCATCCAACTACATCTACAATAAGCAATGGGGATGATAGCACCGGGCTTCATCAAAACGACGCAATAATCAATTTGTTGCAGCAACAACATCAGCTATTCGAACGGCTAGCTGTAAATCAAGCAGCAAGAAATGCAACGGATTTCGGCGCCGTCGCGACGGGTGACAACGCGGCGCAACCAACATCAAATTCTTCGGCGGTACGTGCATCAGATGCTACATCAGGGTTGCAAAGCGAATTACCGAAAATTCAAATTAAACGGTTTGCTGGTAGCTATAAGGAGTGGCCAGCTTTTCAAGACATATATGAATGCACGATTCATATCAAGCAGCATTTGTCGAATACTCAGAAATTTCATCACTTAAAAACATTATTGAGCGATGAGGCTGCAAACTTGATACGACATTTGGGTATTACAGATACAGCTTATAACATGGCCTGGGAACGCCTTAAGGAAAGGTACAATCGTCCACGGCATATTGTGAATTCGTTTTTTGAGCAATTTATAAGTTTGCCAACAACAACAAAGATCGATGCGTCTATACTATGGGACGCGATTGCTAGATTATATATCTTTTATTGGAAAAACTTGACGCTGACACACGGCGTAGATGGATTGAACGCAGCATGGACACAGACTCACCTACTCTGGAGGAGATCTTCAAATTTTTGGATGCTCGATGCGAGGAATTAGAACTAAGTAAACAAGGGACAGCTTCTGGAGGCAAATCGGCAGCGCAAGGGGAAAAACAGAAATGGATTACACAATCAATGGTTGCGTTGGAAAGCACTGAGTGCACTAAATATCGGTCGACACAATACACTTTATATGGCTGTCAACAATTTCTGGATATGGCAGTTGAGCAACGAAGATCGTTCGTGAAGGAAAAATCACTTTGCTATAATTGCTTGAAGCCTGGCCATGGGGTCAGCAAGTGCAAGTCAACATACAAAAGCAGACAATGTAAAGGTCACCACCATACATTTACCCATGTTCAGAGTAATCAACCACTGGGTACTCAACTTCAAGTCGATTGGAATCAACAGCAAATTTCACAGGACACAGCAACGACCTTTAATCATATGGCACATATACAGAACGTAGGTGCAACAGTATCTGCGCAAGTAAGTGGATCATCTACTCAACCAAACGGAGGACACAGAACCTACCGCCGTGGCCTATGTAAAGAGTGCATGCCGACTCTTATTGGACAGCGGGTCCGAATTATCATACATATCGGAACGCTGCATACACGCTCTCGGATTGGCACGTTCACCATCACACATCTTGGTCTCAGGAATTTCTTCGGTTGCGGCTGACACCACAAGGGGTTGCGGCACACTTCAAATCAGGTCTCGGATCTCGGATTACGAATTGGTTGGCACGGCTCACGTGCTTGGCAAAATAACTTCATCAAGGGAAAGGCAAAACGTAGACAATTCGGTACTTGAGAAGTTCAAGTCCAATCGATATACTACTTGGTAGCGAACACGTATGAAGTACACTCACATGGAAAAGGATATATGACAACAGGGGCAATTTCATTGCCATTTCATCAGTTTTTGGATGGATTATTACATCGCTAGTGTTTAACCAAAGCAATCAGGCTATTTCGCTCACTACAACAACGGATACAACAACGGAGCTGGAAAACATCAGTAACATCACAAAAAGGGAACCTGACGATGAACAGGTGGAGAATCACTTTCTCACTACACACACACGAGATGGGAATGGGAAGTATATCGTGGAACTTCCATTCAATACAACGGATCCTGTATTTGGGGATACACTTCAAGGAGCGCTAAGCCGTTTCAAATCAGTGGAACGACGCTTACAAAGGGATGAGAATCTACGCAAACAGTACGTAAACTTTATGTGCGAATACAAAAACTTAGGGCACATGCGCGAAGTGCCAGAAGACGACAACAATGGAAGGCAGCAGTTCTATCTACCACACCACCTGGTACTAGGTCGAAAGCTAAGAGTGGTTTTCGACGGGTCATTTCGCGATGAAAATGGCAAATCTCTAAACGACACACTATTCACTGGACCAAGTATACAGCGCGACTTATTCGCTGTATGCCTTCGCTTTCGAATGTAAAAGATGTTTCGTTCCCTTCACTAAGCGCTATTCCGTTGACATAGGTCAATTGCACATTAGCGGCTCTCCTGTGGGACTTTCCATCGAGGTTAAATATCTAAGAGTAACTCTCGATTAAACTAAAATTAAACTCCCACATAAACAAAACCCTTTCAAAGGAAACTCATTCCATGTGGGCCTGCAGAAGATTGTTTGGTAGGATCTGGTGTCTCAAATCTTGCACCATTCGGTGGTTATTTGAGATGATGGTAAGACCCATCGTCACCTACGCTGCTTTTGTGTGGTGGCCAAAGGTTACGCAAGTCACTGCCCTCAACAAATACAATAAATTGCATAGGGTGCTTTGCCTTTCTTTGACGGGTGCACTTCACAATCCACAACAGCAATGGAATCAATCTTGAATCTGACTCCGCTGCACATCCAAATAAAAGAAGTCGCTGCTATGAGCCTTCTTAGAATGAAGCTCCAATCTGAGCTTCTAGCAACTGATTCAGGGGATGCTAGACTAATCAAAGACATTCCTGGCTGGAGGGACTGGGATGCTGGCAACCCAGTGACCCTTATGGCATACACTGTAATACTGACAGGTCAAAGACTGATCAGGTTGGAGCTGGGATATATGGTCCCAAGTACAAAATATCGATTGCTATGGGCAAATGGACCACAGTTTTTCAATCCGAGGTTCATGCCATAGAGTTCTGCTCCCGTCTTATCCTTGAGAAGGGGAACATAGGACCGAATATTTACATCTTCTCGGACAGCCAAGCTGCCATATTAGTCCTCTCCTTAAAAAGCTGTTCCCGAGCACATTGTCCGTTCCAGGTTTTGGGAGCTGGAAAACGTCAGTAACATAACAAAAAGGGAACCTGACGATAAACATGTGGAGAAACACTTTCTCACTACACACACACGAGATGGGAATGGAACAACGGATACTGTATTTGAGGATACACATAATGGAGCGATAAGCCAGAAGACGACAACAATGGAAGGCAGCAGTTCTATCTATCACACCATCTGGTTCTAGGTCGGAAGCTAAGAGTGGTTTTCGACGGGTCATTTCGCGATGAAAATGGCAAATCTCTAAGCGACACACTATTCACTGGACCAAGTATACAGCGCGACTTATTCGCTGTGTATGCCTTCGCTTTCGAATGTACAATTATGTACACTCAGCGGATATTGCCAAGATGTTTCGCAAAATCTGGGTACCAGACAAACATCAGGATTTTCAAAAGATCGTCTGGAGAGAGATTCCATACGGTCCAATCAACCACTTCAAACTCTACACCGTAACTTACGGCACTTAATGCGCACTATTGCTGGCAGTGCATATATTGGAACAGTTGGCTCATGATCATATTTAGGACCAAACCAAACGGAACAAAAAGGAACTTTTTCAACTGATGGCCTGCGCTGATCACGAACTTGAGAAAAGGGTGTCAAATACAACCCGTATGCAAACAGAAGATAGCGATTCTTCACAGCCAGTTCAATCGTCACCGGTTAAGTTACTTGGCCTCTACTGGCATTCTGGGGAAGATACATTATCATATAATGTTGGACTTTGTGCGAATCCCTATTGCACAAAGAGGCAAGTCCTGTCAGATATCGCACGGATATTCGATCCTCGTTCAATTCAAAATATTGTTCCAAAATCTTTTGCTTCTCAATTTGGATTGGGACTCAACACTTCTCAATAAGTTAGCCAGCAATTGGCTCAAATGGCGTGCGGATTTTAAACTATCACGGCTGGTTGTCAACGACGCGGACAACATTCAACTGCATGCATTCTCCGATGCATCTACCAAGGCATACGCTGCTGTGTTATACAGCAGAGACATCACAGACAAGGTTGGCTCCCCTGAACCAGCAATCAGTGCCGTGCCTAGAGCTCTGTGCAGCTCTGCTTTTGAGCTAGCTTATACGTTCAATCAAGGCTACACTTCGAAACAAGGATATAGCAGTGTATGCATGGTGCGAATCTACGATCGTACTTTCCTGGCTATCATACGTCCTAGGTCAATTAAAAACCTTCGTTGCAAACCGAACTTCTCAAATTCTGGACATCATTCCAAGGCATGAGTGGCGACATATTGACTCAAAATCTAATCCAGCAGACTGTGCTTTCAAAGACAGAACTTATCAAGTTTCCATTGCGGTGGAACGGACCATCGACGCTATGGGACAAGGATCAAATTCTGGAAAAGGTGAACATTTCACAGCATGGCTCGTTTATTCCAGATAAACGAATACAAGACGAAGTCAAAATCAATTATTTGACAACAGTGGCTGGAGAAACTCCAGTGAATCGAATTGATGAACTCATTCAACGATGTTCATCCTGGTCAAGGCTCATACACATTATGCCGTATACTCTAAGGTTCATCGATCGCATGAAGAACCCATCCATGAAGGAAGCCTCAAACTCAACTTAAGTTTGAGGTATTGCAAGCAGCGCGGAATGTTTGTTTGCGACAGACGCAAACATGTTTTCAGGAGGACTACCAATCAATTCTCAACAATCAATCACTGAAGAGCCGATCTCATCTAGCCAAACTCTCACCAATGATCGGTAAGGACAATCTACTACGGGTCGGTGGGCGGTTGCGCTACTCGCAGCTGCCAGATGAGACAAAACATCCGATTTTGTTAGCGAAGCGTCATCGTATTACACTTCTCATTCTGGAGCATGAGCATCGCAGGATACTGGGCGCAAGGAATCTCATTCGGAAACTGACAGACGACTGCTTGGCATACTTTCGGCAAAGGCAGATCAAAAAATTACGGATTTGCCCAGAGTACGCATAATTCAACCGCTTCCATTCGTCAATACTGGCTGCGATTATGCTGGACCATTTCTATTGAAGGATGCAAAGGTGCGAATTTTATTGGGGCAAAACGAGCTCTGGACGAATTTCAAAACCTCTTGGCATCACAACAGCATTCGGACCTAGTCACCCGCACCCTGGCGGATGACGGAATTCAGTGGATCTTTATTCCACCTCATGCCCGTCACTAGGGAGGAAAGTGGGAATCAGCAGTTCGATCAGTGAAGTTACACTTACGGCGCGTCATTGGATATTCGACCTTTACTGACTTCAGTAAAGCATTTGATTCCGTAAATCACAATCTCTTGATTCATAAGTTAAATTTAATCGGTTTTCCACAAAAGCTTATTTTGTGGATATCCGATTATTTAACTAACAGGTCTCAACGAGTTATTTTTAAATACTGTCTATCAAAGCCAATCATAGTAACGTGAAACTCTGTTTGACATATGGTGATCCTATAATTAACTTCCTCCAAAAAGAACTTGATTTGATCTTTGCTTGGTGCAGGTATAATCTGCTGCATTTTAACTGTTTGAAGTGCAAAGTTATGTAATTTTACAGAGGTAGCTATCACATCTTTAACTGTACATTTGATTTAAATTCGCTTTCAAGAATAACGGAGGTAAACGATCTAGGTATTCTCTTTGATCATAGATTGAAATTTGATCATCACATTGCACAAATTGTCAATAAGGCATTTCGAGTACTTGGTTTCATAAAAAGATTGGCCAAAGAATTTAGGGATCCTTATACGATAAAATTAATTTACACTTCTCTTGTTCGTCCAATTCCTGAATATGGTTCTTTCGTGTGGTCACCGCAATATCAGATTCACTAAGATAGTATTGAGTCTAATCAAAAGCAATTTTTATACCCTTCGAATATTGAAAATGGTCAATAAAGGTTATACTAACTTTGTGTAAATGTATGTAACAGGGAGAAGGAGGCGTGGCAAACCCCACAAAGTATATATTGTGACGCCGCAATGAAGCGCCGCCTCATTATATTGTAAGGATGTTTTCACAGGCTGGGGTACATATCTCAGTCTCGCCAGGGTCTTTACAGAAAATTTATATGAAACTAGGACTAGTATTACCTCAACAAGAGAAAAGCTGCTAGCAGGTCAGACCCTACTGGGATGTTACAGGGTATAAGAGACACACGTGGTCCACGTCACGCACATGTACTCGCTAGCCGCGTGGATTTCCACATGGGTTCTACTACCACCGTTTGAGACTCACGTACACGTGTCACGTGTCACGCGTGCCTGGCTGGGTGCTCGTCGTGAGTAACGCACGCGGTCGCGGGTACTATCGCTTGTACTCCCCTAAGTCGCTCGTTGGTGTATTCCACCGTCCGCAACTAGGTAAAGTGCACGCTCACGTACCTCGCTTGCCACCTATCGCCCACTCACGACGCCCCTCACGGTCGGTCGTTGGTCGTGCAGCACGCCCGTGACCGTAGGTGTTCTGGCATGTACTCCCACGAGCCGCTCAGTGATGTATTTCACCACTCCGCAAACTCGTTAGAGTCCCGCTCACACACCCACTTGCCAGTTGGCGCCCCACTCACGATCAGCCACCGGTCGTGCAGAAATGCCCGTGGCCGCAGGTACTTTCACCTATACTTCCACAAGTCACTCTGCGGTGTATTCCACCACGCCGCAACTTGTTGAAGCACACGTTCGTGCATCCGCTTGCCAACTGGCGTTTCACTCACGACACAAATCACGAGTGGCCGTTGGCCATGCGGAACGCCCGTGACCGCAGGTGTCGTCGCCCGTACTCCCACAAGTCGCTCGATGGTGTATTGCACCACGCCGCAACTCGTTAGAGTACACGCTCACGTACCCACTAGTCACTAACGTTCACTCACGACACGGACGGTGCGTGTGTACGCTCAGAGTCGCCTACTGGTCAGAGGAGCACCGGCATACCAGACAACACTACTCTGCGAATACACACTCACACAGGCACACGCGTACACGACACTTTTCACTGCACTATAGGGGAAGAAGTGTTTCACTGGGGTGTTTTTTAATAATCACTGCGGCTTTGTTTAAGAACATGTTTTATTAATTTGTTGCTTTCGTTTGCTTTCCTATCGCTAGTTACTTATTCTAATTAGGCCCTGCCTTCCTGCCTACTCGCACCATCTACGTTAGCTATTCTACTACGTTCAATATTAAATATTTTCCCAGCTCACCTGGACTCTCCTGCTACAGGATTCATCCTTGTTTTTCCAATTCAATGTCCTCGGGCACTTGACACTTGTTTAAATTCACTTTTATTTTTGTATCCCCGTGGGAGAGCTGCTGCTTCCGGCTTAATGAGCTGCTCGCGATCGACTGCCCTTGGCCTAATTTCGGCAGCTTGCATTTCGCTGCTACGCACATTTCGCCGCTGCTGCGTACAAATTATGAGTTCCTTCCAGTCCAGAGGTCTTCCTTCAAGTTAGGGGTCAGCCTTGGAACACTGTTAGGACGATTACGCTGGAGGGCTTGACTTCGCCCCCTTAGATGTGATCACTGGCCTTGTGGCGTAGCGATTAGATTATAATAAGAACAAATGATTTATCGGCGTATGCCGGAGCAAGCTGTGTTTTATTTGAGCAGCAGACTATGACTAAAGAGTTTACAAAAAGTGAAAAGCTAAGTCTACCCTAACGACAGTGCATCGCGCCATCAAGACGAGTCGGCAGAGCCGACTCAGCATTCCTTGCAGCGTGAAGCAACACTCCGAATAAGAAGTGTCAGCTTTCCGTTGCCGGACGTTCTTCGCGCAGAGCGCTGAACTTACTTCTGGCGTGTCAGCACTCTTTGTGTAGAGTTACTTAGTTGCTAAGAAATATTATGTGTTAACTACTCCCCCTCAAGTTTGTGACCGTCCTCGGTCATGTTGATTGCGTCGATGGTACGCTGTATCTCCATGGAGGCTCGTCTTCTCCTTAATGCCAGATAAAGCGCGAAGGAGCCAATCAAACCAAAGTTTAGGACCACACCAGCTCCGAACCAGAGTCTAGGCGAACCTTCAGATTCCACGTCATCCTTAAAGCTTTGGATGGAGAGCAGGTTCTCGTTATTCATCCGGTGTAGCAGAGGGATGCTGAGCACCGGGTCGTGCCCGACGATGTTAATTAATGGGGAGCGCACAATGCCCGGCTGCTTGCTTAATGCTTTCCGTAGGTTTATGAACTCGGAGCCGTTGATGGTTGCCGTTCGCTCGAAGGTCTCCAGGTGGGTTCCCTATATCAGTATTTCTGGGCTGCCATCGGTGCTAACGCGAGCTGATGCTTCGTTGATAATCACAACGCCGTCATCTACGGGAGTTACTTCTTGCAAGTGGCTGGGTTGAGTGTGGCATTGAGCTGCGCTTCGTGCGTGGAGTGAGCGCGCACAAGTTTCGCGCCGAGACCGCTCGCAGAACGTGTAGTGTGTGGTATCTGTGCATCCGGTGACCGCAAAGGTGTTATGCTGGCATTAGGCCAGCGTGTCCTCGTCAAGGTGTAAGTTGATGTGTTGGTGAGATACAGGGTAGAGAGCGACTTTTTTGCAACTGAACTTGACTCTGGGATAGGCAATTAAAATATGAATGGTGTTCTCGGACTGGAGGACTCTAATCTTGGATGCTTCTATTAAGCTGACGATAGGGGTGTCCTGTTCTACAAGAGACTTCGTGTCGGCATGGTCAAGAATTGTGGGATTTACAATGTTTGATTTGGCCAAAGTAGTAGTGAAAATTAAATTTTGAATTTCTGTAAACAGCATCCTATTTCTTGCCAATAACGCTTCATACAAATGCGGAGTGTCAACCAAGTCGCTTTTACGGGCATTGATCACCTTATTGATGGTGTCAGTTAACTTGTTAATCTGTTTCTGGGTTTCGGAATTTATGGTTATCTGCCGGGAATTGGATTCAACTAGTTTAGCCTCTGTGATCTTTATATTTAGAAGGTCCGTGGCATCGGGTGTACCCGCCACTACCTTTAGAGCTGTACCTAGGAAATCTAGACTCCTGGCAATCCTATGATGGACCTTAAGGACGGACAACAAAGTTTTAAGATGGTCCGTATCGACCTCTAGTAACTTGCGCATATGCGATTGGGGAAAGGACTCGGATAATTTTTCTGTCTCGTCTATCATGACAGCGAATTCGGACAAGTTGCTTGAGTGCTTTAAAAGGTCACGCTGTTCAAAAACCAGCACATCACCATCTACGACAGGGATGTAGTTGGCGTGCGAAAAGTCGGTAATCCGTGCATTCGCTAATGCCAGAGTAATGAACATCGTGAAGGTAAACCTGGAATTTAGATACAGGGAGAGACTGTAGTGCTCGGGCTTTCTTAAAGTAACCTACAACTAACTGCAAGGGGAATGCCTACTTAAGGTTGTCTTACGTTGCACGGTTTTGTTGTATTCCACCGTGGCTCTCAAGATTAGCTCCACTGTGTCATTTGTCTTTTTGTCCAACTTCAGGCATCTGGCTATTTCTGCCAAGGTGCTGTGGAACCGTTCGATTTGGCCATTGGACACGCTGTGCAGAGGAGGCGCATTCACGACGTCGATGCCGTAGTTGTTTTTGAGCATTGACGTGATTGTCTCTGAGTTGAATGCGGGCTCATTGTCGCAATAGATTGTTTTGGTGTTGGGGAAAAGGTTAATAATCTGCAATAGGGGGCCAGTGATGTCCACTATTGTCCTAGATGTAACCGGTTGCACTACTGCAAACTTAGAGAATTTGTCAATGCACGTCAAGAACAGTTTCCTGTCGGTTGAAAAATGTCAATGTGCAACATTTCGCCAGTATAACTGGGGATGGGCGTTTCCCCGAGCTCTTGCTTCTTCGGGTGCCTGTCGTACTTTGCTTGGGTACACACCCTGCAATTAGCAACCACTTCCTTTGTCATGCTGCCCATTTTTGGAAAATAGTAGTCTCGAAGGACTTGCTTGATATTTTCCTGCGCGGCTCTGTGTGCACGGTTGTGCTCTGCGGTGACGATTTCGTACTGTTCGTTTTTATCAGTTATATCTGACACGACATTCTTGCAGTGACGGAATTGAGTGGCAGGGAAATGGGTAATGAGGTCGTGTTGGAAGCTTGCCAGTGTAGGCAAGTCACAATGAATAGCATTCACGACGTCAGGGTTAACGACTTCTTTGAGAGTTTTTAACAGGTAACTCTTGTCAGTAAAACTGATCAAGTGGCGAGTTTTGCTTCGGAACAGCACTAGGCTTCGCTTAAGCGGAAAACGTGCTGCCTCCAGAATGATCTGGTTCCTAAAGCAATTCAAGGGTTTATCTGTAGTTTCGACCGTGTAGGTCAGGGACAGCTCACTGTGAATAGTCGCAGCGTCTGACTGAGGTTCGTCTTGTAAGGCATTAAGATTTTGCCTGGACAAGGCATCTGCCACAAAGTTTTCCTTGCCAGGTTTGTAGAAAACCTTGGCATTGTGTTGGTCTATATAAGCTTTCCATCTCTTGATCTTAGCGTTCGTGTTTTTGTCGGCGACGGCGAACGTGAGAGGCTGGTGGTCGGTGAATATGTTGATTTCCCTAGAGCCGTACAAAAAGTTTTGTAGTTTACCTAGGGCCCATACAATGGCTAGCAATTCCCTCTCGTTTGTGGCATAATTTTGCTCAGCCTGTCTTAGGGTGCGGGATATCATGGTGATCGGCCTACCTTCTTGCGATAGGACTGCACCGATGCCACTTGCTGACGCATCTGTGGTGAGGTCAAAGGGCTTTTGAAAGTCGGGGTACTTGAGTATGACATCCTCTGATGCCAGAATGTTACGAAGCCTTTGAAACGCGCTGCGTTGAGCTTCATTAAACTCAACACGAATCTTTTTAGACATATGCCTGCTCACCGAACCGTTTTCCCCTTTCAGGATGTCAGTTAAAGGACGAGCTATGGCCGCAAAGTCTTTAATGAAGACTCTGTAGTAGCTGGCCAAACCAAGGAACGATCTAACACTGTAGACACTTTTGGATTCAGGGAATTCCTGGATGGCTTTCACCTTTTCTGGGTCGGACTTAGTCCCATCCTTGCTTACGATGAAGCCGAGGTACTCAACACTTTCTTTGAAGAATTTTGTCTTTTCCTGGCTCACCCTCATGTTCGCCTCGATCAAGCATTTCAGCACAGTATCGATGTGGCGGACATGGTCGGACTCGTTTTCCGAGAAAATTATGACGTCATCTACGTAGACGTAACATATTTTCCCGATTTGCTCTCTCAGCACATCGTCTAGGGCTCTTTGAAAAATGCTGCTTGCATTTCTCAAGCCGAACGGCAGACGGCAAAACTCGTATTTGCCGCCATTCACCGAGAACGATGTCTTCTCGCGGTCGTGTTCCGCGAGGTAAATTTGATGATACCCTGACTTCAGGTCAAGGGTAGTGAAGAACCTTGCCTTGCCCAGATTCGCGAGAATCATGGGAATGCTAGGCATCGGGTACCGGTCAGGAATAGTTCGCTCATTTAGCTTCCTAAAGTCAATGACCAGCCTCTTGTTCTGGTTCCCGAAGGCGTCGGTCCCCTTTTTGTCAACAACCCAGGTGGGGCTGTTATAAGGCGACCTTGAGGGCCTGATGATGCCGTCTTTCAGCAGCTGTTTGACCTCGTTGTTCACAAACTCGGAGACACCCATAAGATTTGGGTACGCTCTTGAATACACCGGTTCATTATCAACTGTCCGAATTGTGGCAGTGACAGCGGTGTTAAAGGGAAGAGCTTCATTTGCTGTGGAGAAAGCTTTCTTCCTCCTTATTATTGTGTCCTTGAACTCCTTTTAACGGAGTCAGGTACAACAATATCGTTTACATCAGTGAAATTTACACTGGGGCAGCTGAAATAGTGAAGTTTTTCAGCGATGCCCTGGTATTCTAGGGAGTCCTCTGCAAGGTTGAGCTTTACCCCCGGCCTGTGTTAACAGGTCCAAGCCTATGATAGCGTCGAACGCACTGAGAGAATCCAAGAGAAAAAAATGGGGAGGTGTGCTTGAAGACTTTCATCAAGCATTTGTGTTTGATTTCGGTGGAGCCGTGTATTGAGCTCACCGAGAAGGGGCTGGCGACCGGCATTACATTTTTCAGCTCCTTTACGGGCCTAATGTAGTTTTTTGCCGCGCCGGTATCGATTAGCATCTTTAAGGTTCTCCCAGCCAGCCGTCGTTCAATGAACGGCAACCGGGAGCGTCCCCTAAAAAATTCAACGCGTCGTCACTGGGAGCGTACTCATTTTCGCTGTCGATTTCCTCGACTGCAGCCTTTGCTGCCTTTTCATACTCCTCTTTGGACTCTTTTTGCTTAGGAGCCTCTTGGACAACGTTGTTAAGACGTTGTCGTCTCGGTCCTGTCAAGCGTTCCGAGGAGTTTCTCCTCTTAGAGGCGTTCGATTCATTAGGATGATTCTGGTTATGTTCAGTGCGCTGCCTGAACCTGGAGGAAGAATCGACCTCCATAGGTTGGGGCGCTTGCGCCTGAGTGTCATTGTTGGTTTGCCCGTTGTTTTTCTGTCGTTTCATGAAGTGGGGGTTTCTATCCTGTCCCTGGTCTTCTTTATTTGATTTCCCCTGAAAACGGCTCTTGCCGTTTGCCGCCGAATGCGCTCGCTCCTCTACGGCCTTGGCGTAGGAGTTAGCAAACATGCTTCTCTCTATGCTTGCCTCTGCTTCTCTAGCTAAGGCCAGTGCAGATGGCAAGTCTTTTGGTTGGGCCGGGAAGACCACAGCTCTAAGGGTCTTTTTGAGCCCTGAAATAAAAGCATGCAGGGCGTCAGCTCTGACCTCAGCGTTAAGCAGGTCAGCACCCTCTTGCTCATGCGTCATTACGATTTTGTTTGTGACAAGCGTAAGCTTCTTTTCGACTTCATCGTAGTATTGCATTAATGGTAGGTCTCCTTGCCTAACCATTTCCAATCCTTGCCTCAACAGGCGTAAGGACGTTTTGTCCGAGTACGTGCAGTCTAATCTTGCCAAAATGGCATCGAAGTTCAATACCGTATTATGGGATACGAGTAGAGCCCCGGCTGCGCCACGGATTTTATTCCTTAATATGGCAACAGCCTGATAATGAGCACTGCTGCCATTGTATGGTTTAAACAGCTCGTAGGCGTATATGGCTGATTGCCTCCAGGCCACATACTCATCTTGGGTACCGGCGAACTCCGGTACCGACTTTATTATATCAAGGGGAATTTCACACCTAACATCGGGGTTGACAGTGACTTTTTCATATGTTACGATTTGCGGTGCTTCCACCTGCAAACTCTGTACCCGCGCAGCAAGGGAATTTAGTTGAACCTGAAACTGGGATTGCTGTTGCGACAATGCCTGTCTGACGGCATTGTCGATAAGAGCTTGAATCTGACTGGGGTCCATAGTATTATCTACAGGGGCCCTATCTACCGACTGACCTACTGCTTGGCCTATTTGCTCCTCCTCCCAGCTATCCTCGCTTTCGTATTCGACCTTAACACTTCTGTAGTTATGTGCCCAGCTCATTGGTTGTTGGTTGGCACACCACAAATATACTGTTGCCGAGCACAATTGATCGGCTAAGTGACGTGGCAAGAAAAAGTATGCAATAATTGTTTGTTTACTAAAAGTATGCAATAATATTTTGATAAAAAATATGCAATAGTTTTTAGTTTTACAAAAGTATGCAGCACTTATTTTATAAGGTATGCAATAGTTTTTATTAAAGGGGTATGCAATGAAATTTTTCAGTTTTTTTTTTTCTTTTTTTTAAAAGTATGCAATACTTATTTTTATAAGGTATGCAATAAGAACTGATTTACACCAAGCACAACTATTACGTGGCCAGTTAAACGAATTCTTTTCTTGTGAGATTTCTTGAGTCGTGTCGAAGAAGTCAGATGTAAAACTTACATGGTTTCTAACTTAACTACCCTGTTAAATCAGTTGTCGAGTTCGAATTGCAGTTGGGCGCCAATTATGAGTTCCTTCCAGTCCAGAGGTCTTCCTTCAAGTTAGGGGTCAGCCTTGGAACACTGTTAGGACGATTACGCTGGAGGGCTTGACTTCGCCCCCTTAGATGTGATCACTGGCCTTGTGGCGTAGCGATTAGATTATAATAAGAACAAATGATTTATCGGCGTATGCCGGAGCAAGCTGTGTTTTATTTGAGCAGCAGACTATGACTAAAGAGTTTACAAAAAGTGAAAAGCTAAGTCTACCCTAACGACAGTGCATCGCGCCATCAAGACGAGTCGGCAGAGCCGACTCAGCATTCCTTGCAGCGTGAAGCAACACTCCGAATAAGAAGTGTCAGCTTTCCGTTGCCGGACGTTCTTCGCGCAGAGCGCTGAACTTACTTCTGGCGTGTCAGCACTCTTTGTGTAGAGTTACTTAGTTGCTAAGAAATATTATGTGTTAACTTACATGTCGTCGCTGCTTGCCCGGCGTCGCTGCTTGCATGTCGCCGCTGCCTTCGGCCGATCGTGCCTGGCTGCTGCGACTCTGCTCGCACTTCGTCGCATGTCCGACGTCGCCGCTGACTTAGCGTCGCGGCCGGCTGGGCGTCGCTGCGGGCTTAGCGTCGCTGCTGACTTAGCGTCGCCGTTTGTCTGGAGCCGCTTCCCAAAATTTCGTCGCGATGCCGTTGCTGGTACCGTATGCATGAATTCTGGCTGCCCAAGCACCGTTGTTTGTGCAAAAATGTGCAGCTGCCTGACTAAAGGCGCGAGCTCTGGGTACCGAGGTACCATAACTTGTAACTTGTGCGCTGGGCATGGACGTCGAATGTCTGGTGTTTTGCTATGTTGCGTACCCTGATTTCTTGTGCCTGCCTATGCCCCTGACCTTGCCTATGCTTTTCAAGAAACTGCTACCGGGTATATTAGACTTAAAGGTATCGTATAATTTATTTAAAGTTAAATTAATATTACTTAATAATAATGTGACGTCGCTTCATGCGGCGTCACACCCCCCGCTTACTTAACCGGGGTTTGAGTGCAAAAAAAAAAATATCTAAACTCATGGTGCGAAACGAGAAACTTGGCTAATACATATCTTACGAGTAAATACATGTCAGGGTAATTGTGGTCACAAAGCATGCAAGTTAGTGTTAGCCTACCCCACCCGGTACCTGTTAACCTTCGTCGGCTGGATCTTCTCCGTGGAATGCCTTCAGATCGGCCAATCCTGCACTGCGTCTCTTCTTGGACTTGACATCTTGTAGGCGTAGGATCGTGGGCGAGATGTAACCCACGACCCGGTAAGGTCCATCGTAGCGAGGTGCCCACTTGGCGGCGAATCTATCGGCTGCCTTCGACAAATGATGTTGCTTCAACAGTACGAAGTCGCCGATGTCCGGCTTCCACTCTCGGCGGCGTAAATAGTAATGTTTCCCTTGATCCGCGCTTGCTTGCTCTGCATTCTCGACGACGATCTTGAAGACGTGCTGCAGGTGTCGCTCCTTCTCCTCGGGCAACCGTGATTCCGCCCTTATGACAGGAGTCACCTCTTCGTAAAGAGCTCCTGGCAACCGAGGCTCGCGCCCTTGTACGAGATAGGCTGGGCTAAATCCGGTAGTGTCCGAAGCGCTGGTGTTGATCGCCAGGCTAATCTCAGAGAGTCGTTCATCCCATGTTCGCTGCTGGTCGTCCAGGTACTGCGCCACCATGGTCTTCACGGTCCTGTTTACCCTCTCCGTGGGGTTCTGCTGCGGGGTGTATGGCGCGGTATGTTGCAGCGTCATGCCCAGCTTTTTGCAGAACGTGGCGAAGGCTCGGC
>JAEIGL010000052.1:0-100110 GCA_018903715.1 Zaprionus davidi
TTTGAAAAATTTAAAAAATTTTGAAAAAGAGGTAAAGAAATTTGAAAAATTGAATACGAAAAATTTAAAAATTTTGAAAAAATTTAAAAATTTTGAAAAATTTAAAAATTTTGAAAAATTTAAAAATTTGAAAAATTTAAAAATTTTGAAAAATTTCCGAAATTTTGAGGAAAATTTAAAAATTTCAAAAATTTTGAAAAATTCAAAAATTTTGAGAAAAATTTAAAAAAATTAAAAAATTTTGAAATTTAAAAAATTTAAGAATTTTGAAAAATTTTTAAAGGCCTGAAAAATTCAAAAGTACTTGAAAAAAATTTAAAAACTGAAAAATTTAAAAATTTTGAAAATTTAAAAGATTTTGAAAATTTAAAAATTTTGAAAAATTTAAGAATTTGAAAAATTTAAAAATTTTGAAAAATTTAAAAATTTGAAAAATTTAAAAATTTTGAAAAATTTAAAAATTTTGAAAAATTTAAAAATTTTAAAAATTTAAACATTTTGAAAAATTTTGAAAAATTTAAAAATTTTGAAAGAATTTCAAAAATTTTGAAAAATTTAAAAATTTTGAAAAATTTAAAAATTTTGAAAAATTTAAAAATTTTGAAAAATTTAAAAATTTTCCAAATTAAAAATTTTGAAAAAAATTTAAAAATTTTGAAAAATTTAAAAATTTTGAATAATTTAAAAATTTTGAGAAAAATTTAAGAAATTTAAAAATTTTGAAAAATTTCCAAAAATTTAAAAATTTTAAAAATTTAAAAAAATTTTTATAATTTAAAGGCCACAAAAATTTAAAGAGCCACGAAAAATTTAAAGGGTGAAATGTTAAAAATTTTGAAAAATTTAAAAATTTGGAAGAATTTAAAAATTTTGAAAAAATTTAAAAATTCTTGAAAAATTTAAAAATTTCAAAAATTTAAAAATTTTGAAAAATTTAAAAGACACGAAAAATTTAAAAAATTTAAAAATTTTGAAAAAATTTCAAAAATTTAAAAATTTTGAAAAATTTAAAGAATACAGTAAAAATTTAAAAGTACAGAAAAATTTAAAGGATTTAAAAATTTTGAAAAATTTAAAAATTTTAAAAATTTAAAGGGCCATTGAAAAATTTAAAAGTACGAAAAATTTAAAAATTTTGAAAATTTAAAAATTTGAAGAAATTTAAAAATTTTGAAAATTTAAAAATTTTGAAAAATTTAAAAATTTGAGAAAAATTTAAAAATTTTGAAAAATTTAAAATTTTGAAAAATTTAAAAATTTTGAAAAAATTAAAATTTAAAGGGCTGAAGAATTAAAAATTTGAAAAATTTAAAATTTTGAAAAATTTCCAAATTTTGAGAAAAATTTAAAATTTTGAAAAATTAAAAATTTTGAAAATTTAAAAATTTTGAAGAATTTAAAAGAATTTGAATTATTGCAAAATTACGAAAAATTTAAAAAATTATGAAAAATTGAAAAATTTTAAAATTTAAAAATTTTAAAATTTAAAAATTTTGAAAAATTTAAAAATTTTGAAAAATTTAAAAATTTTGAAAAATTTAAAAATTTGAAAAATTTAAGAATTTTGAAAAATTTAAAAATTATGAAAAATTTAAAAATTTTGAAAATTTAAAAATTTGAAAAATTTAAAAATTTTGAAAAATTTTAAAAAGTTGAAAAATTTGTGAAAAATTTAAAAATTTTGAAAAATTGAAAAAATTTGAAAAATTTAAAAATTTTGAAAAAAAATTTAAAAATTTTGAAAAATTTAAAAATTTTGAAAAATTTAAAAATTACGAATAAATTCAAAAGGACAGAGAAAAATTTAGAAATTTTGAAAAATTAAAAAAATTTGAAAGAAAATTTAAAAAGAAGAAAAATTTAAAAATTTTGAAAAATTTAAAATCTGAAAAATTTAAAAATTTTGAAAAATTCAAAAATTTTGAAAAATTTAAAAATTTTAAAAAAAATTTAAAAAGTATGAAAAATTTAAAAATATTGAAAAATTTAAAAATTTTGAAAAATTTTAAAAATTTTGAAAATTTTGAAAAGATTTAAAAATTTTGAAAAATTTAAAAATTTTGAGAAAAATTAAAAATTTTGAAAGATTTAAAAATTTTGAAAAATTTAGAAAAATTTTGCGAAAGGTTTTGAAAAATTTTAAAAATTTAAAAAATTTTGGGAAAATTTAAAAATTTTGAAAAATTTAAAAATTTTGAAAAATTCAAAAATTTTGAAAAATCTCAAAGGTTAACGAAAAATTTAGAAATTTGAAAAATTTAAAAATTTTGAAAAATTTAAAAAGTATGAAAAATTGTAAGAATTTTGAAAAATTTAAAAAAAATTTTGAAAAATTTAAAAATTTTGAAAAATTTAAAAATATTGAAAATTTAAAAATTCTGAAAAATTTAAAAATGTTCTGAAAAATTTTGAAAATTGTGAAAGATTAGAAAATTTTAAAAATTTAAGAAAATTTGAAAATTTAAAAATTTTGAAAATTTTGAAAAATTTAAAAAATTACTAAAATTTAAAAATTCTGAAAAATTAAAAATTTTGAGAAAGTTAAAAATTTTGAAAAATTTAAAAATCACGGGAAAAATTTGAAAATTTTGAAGGGTAAGAACGAAAATTTAAGAATTTTCAAAAATTTAAAAATTTTGAAAAATTTAAAAATTTGAAAAATTTAAAGAAACTTTGAAAAATTTAAAAATTTTGAAAAATTTAAAAATTTTGAAAAATTTAAAGATTTTGAAAATTAAATTTAAAAAATTTGAAAAAATTAAAAATTTTGAAAAATTTAAAAATTTTGAAAAATTTAAAAAGTACGAAATTAAAAATTTAAAAATTTTAAAAAGTTAAAAATTTTGAAAATTTAAAAAATTTGAAAGAATTCAAAATTTTGAGAAAAGGGAAAAATTTTGAAAGAATAAAAAAATACTGAAAAATTTAAAAACACTGAAAATTTAAAAATTGGAAAAATTTAAAAATTTTGAAAAATTTAAATTTTGAAAAATTTAAAAATTTTGAGATATTTAAAAATTTTGAAAAGTTTAAAAATTTTGAAAAATTTAAAAATTTTGAAAAATTTAAAAATTTTAAAAATAAAAATTTTAGAAAAATTTAAAAATTTTGAAAAATTTAAAAATTTTGAAAATTTAAAAATTTTGAAAAATTTAAAAATTTTGAAAAATTTAAAAATTTTGGAAAAATTTTAAAAATTTTAAAAATTTAAAAATTTTGAAAAATTTAAAAATTTAGAAAAATTTAAAAATTTTGAAAAATTTTAAAATTTTGAAAAATTTAAAAATTTTAAAAAAGATTAAAAATTTTGAAAAATTTAAAAATTTTGAAAAATTTAAAAATTTTGAAAAATTTAAAAATTTTGAAAAATTTAAAAATTTTGAAAAATTTAAAAATTTTGAAAGAATTTAAAAATTTTGAAAAATTTAAAAATTTTGAAAAATTTTAAAAATTAAAATTTTGAAAAATTTAAAAATTTTGAAAAATTTAAAAATTTTGAAAAATTTAAAAATTTTGAAAAAAATTTAAAAATTTTGAAAAATTTAAAAATTTTGAAAAATTTAAAAATTTTGAAAAATTTAAAAATTTTAGAAAAATTTAAAAATTTTGAAAAATTTAAAAATTTTGAAAAATTTTAAAAATTTTATAAAAATTTGAAAATTTTAAAAAATTTAAAAATTTTGAAAATTGAAAAATTTTGAATAATTTAAAAATTTTGAAAAATTAAAAATTTGAAAAATTTAAAAATTTTGAAAAATTTAAAAATTTTGAAAAATTTAAAAAATTTTAAAAATTTAAAAATTTTGAAAAATTTAAAAATTTTGAAAAATTTAAAAATTTTGAAAAATTTAAAAATTTTGAAAATTTTAAAAATTTTGAAAAATTTAAAAATTTTGAAAAATTTAAAAATTTTAAAAATTTAAAAATTTTGAAAAATTTAAAAATTTTGAAAAATTTAAAAATTTTGAAAAATTTAAAAATTTTGAAAAATTTAAAAATTTTAAAAAAATTTAAAAATTTTGAAAAATTTAAAAATTTTGAAAAATTTAAAAATTTCTGAAAAAATTTAAAAATTTTGAAAAATTTAAAAATTTTGAAAAATTTGAAAATTTTGAAAAAATTTTAAAAATTTTGAAAAATTTAAAAATTTTAAAAATTTTGAAAAATTTAAAAATTTTGAAAAATTTAAAAAAATTTTGAAAAATTTAAAAATTTTAAAAATTTTAAAAATTTTGAAAAATTTTAAAAATTTTAAAATTTTGAAAAATTTAAAAATTTTGAAAAATTTAAAAATTTTGAAAAATTTAAAAATTTTGAAAAATTTAAAAATTTTGAAAAATTTAAAAATTTTGAAAAATTTAAAAATTTTGAAAAATTTAAAAATTTGAAAAATTTAAAAATTTTGAAAAATTTAAAAATTTTGAAAAATTTAAAAATTTTGAAAAATTTAAAAATTTTGAAAAATTTAAAAATTTTAAAAATTTTGAAAAATTTAAAAATTTTAAAAAATTTAAAAATTTTGAAAAATTTTGAAAATTTTAAAAATTTGAAAAATTTTGAAAAATTTTAAAAATTTTAAAAATTTTAAAAATTTTAAAAAATTAAAAATTTTGAAAAATTTAAAAATTTTGAAAAATTTAAAAATTTTGAAAAATTTAAAAATTTTGAAAAATTTAAAAATTTTGAAAAAATTTAAAAATTTTGAAAAATTTAAAAATTTTGAAAAATTTAAAAATTTTGAAAAATTTAAAAATTTTGAAAAATTTAAAAATTTTGAAAAATTTAAAAATTTTGAAAAATTTAAAAATTTTGAAAAATTTAAAAATTTTGAAAAATTTAAAAATTTTGAAAAATTTAAAAATTTTGAAAAATTTAAAAATTTTGAAAAATTTAAAAATTTTGAAAAATTTAAAAATTTTGAAAATTTAAAAATTTTGAAAAATTTAAAAATTTTGAAAAATTTAAAAATTTTGAAAAATTTAAAAATTTTGAAAAATTTAAAAATTTTGAAAAATTTAAAAATTTTGAAAAATTTAAAAATTTTGAAAAATTTTAAAAATTTTGAAAAATTTAAATAAAAATTTTAAAAATTTTAAAAATTTTTAAAATTTTTAAAAATTTTGAAAAATTTTAAAATTTTGAAAAATTTTAAAAATTTTAAAAATTTAAAAATTTTGAAAAATTTAAAAATTTTAAAAATTTAAAAATTTTGAAAAATTTAAAAATTTTGAAAAATTTAAAAATTTTGAAAAATTTAAAAATTTTGAAAAATTTAAAAATTTTGAAAAATTTTAAAAATTTTGAAAAATTTAAAAATTTTGAAAAATTTAAAAATTTTGAAAAATTTAAAAATTTTGAAAAATTTAAAAATTTTGAAAAATTTAAAAATTTTTTTAAAAATTTTGAAAAATTTAAAAATTTTGAAAAATTTAAAAATTTTGAAAAATTTAAAAATTTTGAAAAATTTTAAAAATTTGAAAAATTGAAAATTTTAAAAATTTTGAAAATTTAAAAATTTTGAAAAATTTAAAAATTTTGAAAAATTTAAAATTTTGAAAAATTTAAAAATTTTGAAAAATTTAAAAATTTGAAAAATTTAAAAATTTTGAAAAATTTTAAAAATTTTGAAAAATTTTAAAAATTTTAAAAATTTTAAAAATTTTAAAAAATTTAAAAAATTTAAAAAATTTAAAAATTTTGAAAAAATTTAAAAATTTTTTTTAAAAATTTTAAAAAATTTAAAAATTTTGAAAAATTTAAAAATTTTGAAAAAATTTAAAAATTTGAAAAAATTAAAAAATTTTAAAAAATTTAAAAATTTTGAAAAATTTAAAAATTTTGAAAAATTTAAAAAATTTGAAAAATTTAAAAATTTGAAAAATTTTGAAAAATTTGAAAATTTTAAAAATTTTGAAAAATTTAAAAATTTTGAAAAATTTAAAAATTTTGAAAAATTTAAAAATTTTGAAAAATTTAAAAATTTTGAAAAAATTTAAAAATTTTGAAAAATTTTAAAAATTTTGAAAATTTTTAAAAATTTTGAAAAATTTAAAAATTTTAAAAAATTTAAAAATTTTAAAAAATTTAAAAATTTTGAAAAATTTAAAAATTTTGAAAAATTTAAAATTTTGAAAAATTTTAAAAATTTTGAAAAATTTAAAAATTTTGAAAAATTTAAAAATTTGAAAAATTTAAAAATTTTGAAAAATTTAAAAATTTTGAAAAATTTAAAAATTTTGAAAAATTTAAAAATTTTGAAAAATTTAAAAATTTTGAAAAATTTTAAAAATTTTAAAAAATTTAAAAATTTTAAAAAATTTTGAAAATTTTAAAAATTTGAAAAATTTGAAAAATTTAAAAATTTTAAAAATTTGAAAAATTTAAAAAATTTAAAAATTTTGAAAAATTTAAAAATTTTTAAAAATTTAAAAATTTTAAAAAATTTAAAAATTTTGAAAAATTTAAAAATTTTGAAAATTTAAAAATTTAAAAATTTTAAAAAATTTAAAAATTTTGAAAAATTTAAAAATTTTGAAAATTTTAAAAATTTTAAAAATTTTGAAAAATTTTGAAAAATTGAAAAATTTTGAAAAATTTAAAAATTTTGAAAAATTTAAAAATTTTGAAAAATTTTAAAAATTTGAAAAATTTAAAAATTTTGAAAAATTTAAAAATTTTGAAAAATTTTTAAAAAAATTTAAAAATTTTAAAAATTTTGAAAAATTTAAAAATTTAAAAAAATTTAAAAATTTTGAAAAATTTTAAAAATTTTGAAAAATTTAAAAATTTTGAAAAATTTAAAAATTTTGAAAAATTTAAAAAATTTGAAAAATTTAAAAATTTTGAAAAATTTAAAAATTTTGAAAAATTTAAAAATTTTAAAAAATTTAAAAATTTTGAAAAATTTAAAAATTTTGAAAAAATTAAAAAATTTTGAAAAATTTAAAAATTTTGAAAAATTTAAAAATTTAAAAAAATTTGAAAAATTTAAAAATTTTGAAAAAAATTTTAAAAATTTTGAAAAATTTTAAAAATTTTGAAAAATTTAAAAATTTTGAAAAATTTAAAAAAATTTGAAAAAATTTTGAAAAAAATTTTGAAAAATTTAAAAATTTAAAAAAATTTAAAAATTTTGAAAAATTTAAAAATTTTAAAAATTTAAAAAATTTTGAAAAATTTAAAAATTTTAAAAATTTTAAAAAATTTGAAAATTAAAAATTTAAAAATTTTGAAAAATTTTAAAAATTTTGAAAAATTTAAAAATTTTGAAAAATTTAAAAATTTTGAAAAATTTAAAAATTTTGAAAAAATTTAAAAATTTTGAAAAATTTAAAAATTTTGAAAAATTTAAAAATTTTGAATAAAAATTTTGAAAAATTTAAAAATTTTGAAAAAATTTAAAAATTTTGAAAAATTTAAAAATTTTGAAAAAATTTAAAAATTTTGAAAAATTTAAAAATTTTGAAAAATTTTAAAAATTTTTAAAAATTTAAAAATTTTGAAAATTTTAAAAATTTTGAAAAATTTTGAAAAATTTAAAAATTTTGAAAAATTTAAAAATTTTGAAAAATTTTGAAAAATTTAAAAATTTTAAAAATTTTAAAAATTTTTAAAAAATTTAAAAATTTTGAAAAATTTAAAAATTTTGAAAAATTTGAAAAATTTAAAAAAATTTAAAAATTTTAAAAATTTTGAAAAATTTTAAAAATTTTAAAAAATTTAAAAAATTTGAAAAATTTAAAAATTTTGAAAAATTTAAAAATTTTGAAAAATTTAAAAATTTTGAAAAATTTTAAAAATTTTAAAAATTTAAAAATTTTGAAAAATTTAAAAATTTTGAAAAATTTAAAAATTTGAAAAATTTAAAAATTTTGAAAATTTTAAAAAATTTAAAAAATTTGAAAAATTTAAAAAATTTAAAAATTTTGAAAAATTTAAAAATTTTGAAAAATTTAAAAAATTTAAAAAATTTAAAAAATTTGAAAAATTTAAAAATTTTGAAAAATTTAAAAATTTTGAAAAATTTAAAAATTTTGAAAAATTTTAAAAATTTTGAAAAATTTAAAAATTTTGAAAAATTTAAAAAATTTGAAAAATTTAAAAATAAAAAAATTTTAAAAATTTTAAAAATTTTGAAAAATTTAAAAATTTTGAAAAATAAAAAAATTTCAAAAAATTTAAAAATTTTAAAAAATTTGAAAATTTTGAAAAATTTGAAAAATTTTAAAAAAATTTAAAAAATTTTGAAAAATTTAAAAATTTTGAAAAATTTAAAAATTTTGAAAATTTTAAAAATTTTGAAAAATTTAAAAAATTTGAAAAAATTTCAAAAATTTAAAAATTTGAAAAAATTTAAAAATTTTGAAAAATTTAAAAAAATTTTTTAAAAAATTTAAAAATTTTGAAAAATTTAAAAAATTTTGAAAAATTTAAAAAATTTGAAAAATTTAAAAATTTTGAAAATTTGAAAAATTTAAAAAATTTAAAAAATTTGAAAAATTTGAAAAATTTGAAAAATTTAAAAAATTTGAAAAAATTTAAAATTTTGAAAATTTTAAAATTTTAAAAGATTTGAAAATTTTAAAAATTTTGAAAAAAAAATTTAAAAAATTTGAAAAATTTGAAAAAAATTTGAAAAATTTAAAAATTTTAAAAATTTTGAAAAATTTGAAAAATTTAAAATTTGAAAAATTTAAAAATTTTAAAAAATTTGAAACATTTTGAAAAATTTAAAAAAATGTTCAAAAAATGTTAAAAATTTGAAACATTTTAAAAATTTGAAAAATTTAAAATTTGAAAAATTTAAAAAATTTGAAAAAATTTGAAAAATTTGAAAAATTTTAAAAATTTAAAAATTTTGAAAAATTTAAAAATTTGAAAAATTTGAAAAATTTTGAAAAATTTAAAATGTTTGAAAATTTTTAAAAATTTTGAAAAATTTGAAAAATTTTGAAAAATTTGAAAAATTTGAAAAATTTGAAAATTTTGAAAAATTTAAAAAAAAATTTAAAAAATTGAAAACATTTAAAAGATTTAAAAATTTAAAAATTTAAAAATTTAAAAAGTTTGAAAAATTTGAAAAAAATTTGAAAAATTTAAAATTATGAAAAATTTAAAAATTTTGAAAAATTTTAAAAATTTTAAAAATTTTAAAAATTTTAAAAACTTATAAAATTTTAATAAATTTGAAAATATTGTGAAATTGAATAAAATTTAAAAATTGAAAAATTATACAAATTTGATAAAATTAAAAAATTTGAAAAATTTGAAAAATTTGAAAAATTTAAAAAAAATTAAAAAATTAAAAAATTTTAAAAATTTTAAAAAATTTGAAAAAAAAATTTGAAAATATGGAAAAAATTTTGAAAAAATTTAGAAAAATTAAAAAATTTTGAAAAATTTAAAAATTTTGAAAAATTTAAAAATTTGAAAATATTTAAAAATTTTGAAAATTTGAAAAATTTGAAAAATTTAAAAATTTTGAAAAATTTAAAAATTTGAAAAATTTGAAAAAAATTTGAAAAATTTGAAAATTAAAAATTTGAAAAAATTTAAAAATTTTGAAAAAAATTGAAAAAATTGAAAAATTTGAAAATTTTTTAAAAATTTAAAAATTTTAAAAAAATTTAAAAATTTTGAAAAATTTGAAAAATTTTAAAAAATTTAAAATTTTTATTAAATTATTTAAAAATTTTGCAAAATTTTAAAAATTTTGAAAAATTTAAAAAATTTGAAAAATTTGAAAAATTTTGAAAAATTTGAAATAATTTAAAAAAAATGAAAAATTTAAAAATTTTGAAAATTTTGAAAAATTTAAAAATTTAAAATTAAAAATTTGAAAAATTTGAAAAAAATTGAAAAATTTGAAAAATTTTGAAAAAATTTTAAAAATTTTGAAAAAATTTAAAAAATTTGAAAAAATTTAAAATTTTGAAAAATTTAAAAATTTTAAAAAATTTAAGTAAAAATTTGAAAAATTTTGAAAAATTTAAAAATTTTGAAAAATTTGAAAAAATTTTGAAAAATTTAAAAATTTGAAAAATTTAAAAAATTTTTGAAAATTTGAAAAATTTGAAAAATTTGAAAAATTTGAAAAATTTGAAAAATTTTGAAAAATTTTCAAAATTTTAAAAATTTGAAAAATTTTGAAAAATTTAAAAATATTTGAAAATTTTAAAAAATTTGAAAAATTTAAAAATTTTGAAAAATTTGAAAAATTTTGAAAAGTTTGAAAAATTTGAAAAATTTAAAAAAATTTGAAAAATTTGAAAAAATTTGAAAAATATTTGAAAAAAAAATTTTGAAAAATTTAAAAATTTTGAAAAATTTAAATTTTTCAAAAGATTTGAAAAAATTTAAAAATTTAAAAAAAATTTAAAAATTTGAAAAATTTGAAAAATTTTGAAATATTTGAATAATTTAAAAATTTTGAAAAATTTGAAAAATTTGAAAGATTTAAAAATTTTAAAATTTTAAAAAATTTGAAAACATTTAAAAAAATTCAAAAAATGTTAAAAAATTTTAAAAATTTTGAAAAATTTTTGAAAAATTTGAAGAATTTGAAAAATTTAAAAAATTTGAAAAATTTGAAAAATTTGAATAGGTTTAAAAATTTGAAAGTTTTGAAAAATTTAAAAATTTGAAAAATTTGAAAAATTTTGAAAAATTTAAAAATTTTCAAAATTTTTAAAAACTTGAAAAATTTAAAAATTTTGAAAAATTTAAAAATTTTGAAAAATTTAAAAATTTTGAAAATTTAAAAAATTTTAAAAATTTTTAAAAATTTAAAAATTTTAAAAATTTTAAAAATTTGAAAAATTGTAAAATAATGAAATATTTGAAAATTTTGAAAAATTGAAACAATTTGAAAGATTTAAAAATATTTGAAAAATTTGAAAAATTTTAAAAATTTTTAAAATTTTAAAAAATTTGAAAAATTTAAAAAATTTGAAAAATTTAAAAATTTGAAAAATTTAAAAAATTTGAAAAATTTGAAAATTTTAAAAAATTTTAAAAAATTTAAAATGTTTAAATAATTTTAAAATTTTGAAAAATTTGAAAGATTTGAAAAAAAAAAAAATTTTAAAAATTTTAAAAAATTTTGAAAAATTTAAAAATTTTGAAAAATTTAAAATGTTAAAAAGATTTAAAAAACTTGAAAAAAATTGAAAAATTTGAAAATTTTAAAAAAAATTTGAAAAATTTGAAAAAAATTTGAAAAAATTTGAAAAATTTGAAATATTTGAATAATTTAAAAATTTTGAAAAATTTGAAAAATTTGAAAAATTTCAAAAATTTGAAAAAATTTGAAAAATTTAAAAATTTTAAAAATTTAAAAAAATTTTAAAAATTTGAAATATTTGAAAATTTTAAAAATTTAAAAAATTTTGAAAAAATTTTTTAAAATTTGAAAAGTTTGAAAAATTTGAAAAATTTAAAAAATTTAAAAAATTTGAAAAATTTGAAAAATATTTGAAAAAAAAATTGAAAAATTTAAAAATTTGAAAATTTAAATTGTTCAAAAGATTTGAAAAAATTGAAAAAAATTTAAAAGATTTGAAAAAATTTGAAAAAAATTTGAAATATTTGAATAATTTAAAAATTTTGAAAAATTTGAAAAATTTGAAAGATTTGAAAAATTTTAAATTTTAAAAAATTTAAAACATTTGAAAAATTCAAAAAATGTAAAAAAATTTTAAAAACTTGAAACATTTTTAAAATTTGAAGAATTTGAAAAATTTTAAAAAATATGAAAAATTTGAAAAATTTGAATAGGTTTTAAAAATTTGAAAGTTTTGAAAAATTTAATAAATTTGAAAAATTTGAAAAATTTTGAAAAATTTAAAAAATGTTCAAAATTTTTTAAAAACTTGAAAAATTTTGAAAGATTTAAAAAATTTGAAAAATTTGAAAAAAAATTTGAAAACTTTAAAAAATTAAAAAAATTTAAAAATTTGGAAAACATTTAAAGATTTAAAAATTATTAAAAAAATTAAAAAGTTTGAGAAATTTGAAAAAATTTAAATTTAAATTAAATTTAAAAATTTAAATTTTGAAAAATTTTAAAAATTTTAAAAATTTTAAAAATTTTAAAAACTTATAAAATTTTAATAAGTTGTGAATATTGTGAAATTGAATAAAATTTGAATCAAATTATACAAATTTGATAAAATTTAAAAAATGTGAAATGTTCGACAAATTTGAAAAATTTAAAAAAAATTTAAAAATAAAAAAATTTAAAAATTTTAAAAAATTGGAAAAAAAATATGAAAAATATGGAAAAAATTGAAAATTTAGAAAAAATTAAAAAGTTGAAAATTTGAAAAATTTAAAAATTTGAAAATATTTAAAAATTTGACAAATTTGAAAAAATTTGAAAAATTTGAAAATTTTGAAAAATTTAAAAATTTGATAAAAATTTGAAAAAATTTGAAAATTTAAAATTAAAAAATTTGAAAAAATTTAAAAAATTGAAAAATAAAAATCTGAAAAAATTAAAATTTTGAAAAATTTTTTAAAAAATTTGAAAAAATTGGAAAATTGGAAAAAATTGAAAAATTGAAAAATTGTAAAAAATTTGCAAAATTTTTATTATTATTATCCTTACATTTCAAATTTTGCAAATTTTTCCAATTTGAAAAACTTGAATAATTTGAAAAATTTGAAAAACTTGAAAAATTTGAAATAATTTAAAAAAAATGAAAAATTTAAAAATTTCGAAAATTTTGAAAAAATACAAATTTAAAACAATTTGAAAAATTTGAAAAATTGGAAAAAATTTGGAAAATTTGAAAAAATTTTGAAAACTTGAAAAAATTTAAAAAATTTGAAAAAATTTATAACATTGAAAAATTTAATAAATTTAAAAAATTTGAATAATTTGAAAAATTTGAAAAATATGTAAAATCTGAAAAATTTGAAAAAAATTGAAAAATTTGAAATATTTGAAAAATTTGAAAAATTTTGAAAATTTGAAAAATTTAAAAATTTGAAAAGTTTGAAAAATTTGAAAAATTTGAAAATATTAAAAATTTTCAAAATTTTAAAAATCTGAAAAATTTTAAAATATTGAAATATTGGAAAATTTTGAAAAAATATGAAACAATTGAAAAATTTGAAAAATTTAAAAAAATTTGAAAAATTTGAAAAATTTGTAAAATTTGAAAAATTTGCAAAAATTTAAAAAATTTGAAAAATTTGAAAAATTTGAAAAAAACTTTTAAAATTTTAAAAATTTGAAAAAATTTGTAAAATTTGAAATATTTGAAAAATTTGAAAAATTTGAAAATTTTGAAAAATTTCAAAATTTGTTCAAATAAAATTTTAAAAACTTGAAAAATTTGAAAGATTTTAAAAATTTTTTAAATTTTAATAATAAATTTCTAAATTTAAAAATGTTCAAATAATTTTAAAAACTTGAATAATTTAAAAGATTTGAAAATAAAAAAAAAATTTGAAAAAAAAATGAAAAATTTGCAATTTGAAAATTTAAAATGTTCAAAAAATTTGAAAAAACTTGAAAAAAAATGAAAGATTTGAAAAATTTGAAAATTGAAAAAATTTGAAAAATTTGAAATATTTGAAAAATTTGAAAAATTTGAAAAATTTGAAAAATTTGAAAAATTTGAAAAAATTTTAAAAATTTTGAAAATTTTGAATTTTTGATAAATTTGAAATATTTGAAAAAAAAATTTTAAAAATTTTAAAAATTTTAAAAATTTTGAAAAATTTTAAAAATTTTAAAAATTAAAAAAAACTTTACAAATCTGAATATTTTAAAATATTGAAAAATTTGACAATTTTGAAAAATTTTAAACATTTGAAAAATTTGAAAAATTTAAAAAAATTTGAAAAATTTGAAAAATTTAAAATGTTTAAAATTTTTTAAAAACTTGAAAAAATTTGAAAGATTTGAAAAATTTAAAAAATGTGTAAAAATTGGAAACTTTAAAATATTTAAAAAAATTTAAAAAATTGGAAAACATTTAAAGATTTAAAAAATTTAAAAAAAAATAAATAGTTAGAGGAATTTGAAAAAATTTAAAAAAATTCCAAAAATTTAAAATTTTAAAAAATTTTAAAATTTTGAAAAATTTTAAAATTTTGAAAAATTTTAAAAATTTTGAAAAAATTTTAAAAATTTTAAAAACTTATAAAATTTTAAAAATTTTAAAAAGTTGTAAATATTGTGAAATTGAATAAAATTTGAAAAAAATTATAAAATTTGATAAAATTTAAAAAATGTGAAATGTTCGACAAATTTGAAAAATTTGAAAAAAATTTAAAAATTAAAAATTAAAATGGAAAAAAATAGGAAAAATAATGAATAAATTGAAAATATTGAAAAATTTGACCCATTTGAAAAAGTTTAAAATTTTGAAAATTTTGTAAAATTTAAAAATGTGATAAATTTCAAAAAATTTCAAATATTTGAAAAATTTTAAATATTTGAAAAATTTGAAAAATTTGAAAAATATTAAAAATTTGAAAAATTTGAAAAATATTAAAACTTTTAAAAATCTGAAAATTTTAAAATATTGAAATATTTGACAATTTTGAAAAATATGAAAAAATTTAAAAATTTGAAAATAATTTGAAAAATTTGAAAAACTTTTAAAATTTGAAAAAATTGAAAAAATTTGTAAAATTTTAAATATTTGAAAAATTTGAAAAAAAATTTAAAAATTTGCAATCTGAAAATTAAAAATGTTCAAAAGATTTGAAAAACTTGAAAAAATTGAAAGGTTTGAATAATTTGAAAAAAGTTAAAAAATTTGAAAAATTTAAAAAAAATTTTAAATTTTGAAAAATTTGAAAAAAATTTTAAAAATTTGAAATATTTGAAAAATTTGATGAAATATGAAAAATTTTAAAAATCTAAAAATTTTAAAATTTCAAATATTTGAAAATTTTAAAAATTTAAATCATTTAAAAAATTAAAAAAAAAAAAAATATAAAAAAATAAAAAATTTAAAAATTAAAAAAAAAAAAAAAAATAAAAAAAAAAAAAAAAAAAAAAAAAATAAAAAAAAAAAAAAAAAAAAAAAAAAAAAAAAAAAAAAAAAAAAAAAAAAAAAAAAAAAAAAAAAAAAAAAAAAAAAAAAAAAAAAAAAAAAAATAAAAAAAAATAAAAAAATAAAAAAAATAAAAAATATAAAAAAATTAAAAAAAATAAAATTTAAAAAATTTAAAAAAAAAAAAAAAAAAAAAAAAAAAAAAAAAAAAAAAAAAAAAAAAAAAATAAAAAAATAAAAAAAAATAAAAAAAAAATAAAAAATAAAAAAAAAAAAAAAAAAAAAAAAAAAAAAAAAATTTTAAAAAAAAAAAAAAATTTTAAAAGTAGGCAGCATATCGGCGTAAACAGTGCGAGAGTCACCAAGGGCTCTCGCGCTCTTTTATCCAACATAAATATGTTAAGTTAGGCTTAAGCTAAAATTTACATATTATGTATGACGAAGTTGAAAAATATAAAGTGAAGTGAACGCCACGCGCCCCGCATTGTCTTTATTTCCGAATTGTTTTTCGCGTCGGTTTTAGTTTCACAGCAGTTTCGCCTCCACCTACGATCCCAGAAGGAAGGAAGATCCTACCAGCCGCCACCACAAACATTGGTCCTTCGAGCCGGATTATCTACAATTGGACTCACGTCGCTGGATTTTTTCATCCCCTCGCTCCGCTCGAACCACAAGGCACCGGCATCTCGTCAGGATCCCCCACAGATAAGTACTAAATTTTTACTCTTCTTATGCGGCAGAGGACTGTGTGTAATTGTTCCATTGTGAAAGGAAATTTCTTTTATAATTTGTCCTAACCTCGCAATTTGCGTCCCGGCACCTCTGTATGTATGTACATATGTTGCTGCATTAGTAAGCACATACTTACTTACAGACGACTGCCACCTTCGAAGTTTTCCATACATACATATACTCGTATATGTACGGAAATACGAATCACAAATTACACACAGTTTATCCATCCGATTCTATTTACAAACCTCTGCCACACATATATGTATGTACCTTCTCCTACCATTTTCTAACGAACAAAGGTACATACACTCTCCATACTAACTTAAAATTGTATGGTACTATATGTGTAATATATATATACACATATACTACATACTTACGTTGCCCATTAAAATACATTGCCAAGGTCCAAACCTCAAGCGGCAATTGTACCTCCTAAATTTAACTCCAAGAAAAGATAACACTGCATTCCTTTTACATTTATTTATTTATTAATACAAACATATACACACATATATAATACACTTTGCCGGCAGCAATATTTCGGCTGCACCGGCACTACACACATACATATATTCTTATAATTAAATATTTAACTAAAACACATAAACACATTATATTACATCGTTTTATTACATTATTTTTGGAACCACTTAAATTACATGCTTAATCTAATACAAAGAAATATTTTATTATTTCTTTGTTTACCTTTGACATAGTGATCGCAGTTTGCCTTAGTGATCGCAGTTCGATCACAATCGACCGACCACCACTTTTTCCCATTTACTCAGTGTTATCGTTCCAGGGCTGCACTAGCTCAAATTTTAAAAATATTACTTGGTGGGCAACCGTGACTTTTAAAGTCACTTATTTTTATTTATCGTCTTATTGTGCACTGTGTTGTGGTATTACAAGCGCTGCAATATTGCAAAAAGATTATCGAATATATTTTCCTCCGTCTGAGAAAATATATCCTACTAATAAATAATTATTTATTTATTTTTTCACAATATAATTTATTATTTGAAAATAAATTATATTGCATCTTTTTCTCAGAATTTCATGCTGAGTATAATAATTGTTTCGATAATTATTATCACTCAATAAAATATATCGATATTTATAAAATAATATTTATATTATTTTTTTTGCAACGTTTTTTCAAAAAGTATTGCCTTGTAACTTATCAACTTAGTCCTCGCTCAATAGATTCGATAAAGTTTCCGATCGTTTGTATAATATTCTTGTTTATTGTTAAAACAAGAATTTCTATTCGTCCATTTTTCTACGCTCGTCTCTTTCACGTTTCTGATTCCGTCACCAGCATCAATTGCATTTTTCTCGTTTTTTTTGAAAGCCTGTTATGCCAATTGATAATAAGGACACCAAGAAACACCTTGTTGTACCCACGACTACGCATAGACGCTCCAGCTCTCTTCCAAGTTCCCTTCTTGGTAGAACACCTTCTCCCGCCGCATTACGGAAAGTTTTAACTCCGCCCACATCTAAGGTTAGTCAGGTGCCAAAAATTTCGGTGCACACTCCTCCAATTACTCGTTCAGTTGGTCATCAGATCTCACTGGCATTAAAAATGGCACTCCAAGAGTTCATTAACGCTTCCGATAAGCTCACGCAGTTCGAAGCTAGGATCCAAATTTCTCCTACATCCTCACTTCACACTCACAGAGTGCGTCTTGAGCAGCTTCGATCCATCTGGACTGCCGTAGAGCTTAAGTATGAACTCTGCTCCAATGCATTGTCTCAAACGGAGACGAATGCTGCGGACAAGATCGCCATGCAAGCCCGGTATGACCACTGCTATTCTATATACGAGGAACTTGCCTCTCAATTAAATGAGAGTATTGAGACCGCAACGGCTCCCACTCCAGCACCTGCAGCACCACAAGTAGCCTTCCACCCACGAAGCTACCGGTCACCACCCTTCGATGCTGAAGTTTTCAGCGGAGACTACCTTAAATGGCCAACTTTCCGTGATCTCTTCACAGCGGTCTACATTTCCGATCCTGGCTTAAGTCAGATCGAAAAATTATTCCACCTAAATGCCAAGACCAGTGGAGAAGCGAAGGCAATCGTATCCAAGTCCCCTCTCACGAATGAGGGTTTCTCTTCTGCTTGGAAAAACTTGACGGATAGGTTCGAAAATAAAAGGTTGTTAGTCAACAGCCAACTGAAGATCCTTTTCAACCTTCCGTCAGTTTCTCACGAGTCTGGAGCCGCCATCCAAATCCTTCAAAGCACTATTCAAAGTTGCTTAACGGCTCTAGACCACTCCAAAATCAGCACAGAGAACTGGGATTGCCTTCTTATCTTCCTATGCTCGTCTAAACTCCCAAGGCTGACGTTGTCACTTTGGGAGCAGTCAGTACAGAACAAGGCTGAAATTCCGTCGTGGAAGGAAATGTCAGATTTCCTTTCAGAGCGATATCGCACGTTAGAAGCGATAGAGGACGTACAACCTAGTACAAGCGCGCAGACTAGTTCCAAACCTGCTCGAAAAGAGCCTCCACAAAGGAAGGTCAACTCCTTTGAGACCAAGGTTGTAGGCAAACAACAAACCTGCAAACTTTGCTCAAAGGAGAACCATCCTATACGTCTGTGTCCGCGCTTTCTCCAAATGGCTGTTGATGAAAGGTCCAATTTCATCAAACAGCAAAAGTTGTGTTTGAACTGCTTCGCGAGAGGACACATCCTTAAAGACTGCACGAGTCAACATAATTGTTTTACGTGCAAGGGTCGCCACAATACACTCCTGCATCGTGGCACCCCTCCTACCGCGCCCTCTTCAGCAGATTCCGCTCCAACTCCCAATTCGAATATACAGTCCACTTCTCCAACGACTAATATTCAGAATTATTTCACGGCGAACACACAAGGTGTTCTTCTCGGCACTGCTCTTATAAATGTTTGCCATTTGGGCATGACTTATAAGGCACGTGCACTGATCGATCCAGGATCAGAGGCTACGTTCATTTCCGAACGGATGTTTAACATCATAAAGCCCTCCTACCAAGCCGTGAAAGTTCAAGTAGCTGGCTTAAATCAAGCCATCTCAGCCAATCCACAAAAGTTGTGCCACTTCCAGATTGGCTCCCCGCTCATTCCCAGGTTACAGCTAAAAACTGAAGCCTTTGTTCTCCCCCAATTGGCAGGTAACCTTCCATCCTACACAATTTCACAAGAACTTCTGAAGGACCTGCCAAACCTCCAACTCGCTGATCCGCACTTCCACCAGAGCTCTCAGATAGACGTGCTCCTAGGAGCCGATATACTCCCATCTATCATGAAGAGTGGCTCTGTATCCAAAATTTGTGGAACCCTGCTCGGTCAAGAGACCATATTCGGCTGGGTCCTCACTGGACCAGTAGCCAAGTCGAATCTTACGACCATTTCCTCCTTCTCAACGAGGATCAAGATCAGCACAGAACAAAGGCTTGATGATCTTCTTACCAAGTTTCCGGTTGTGGAAGATCTACCAGCCAAGCTGGTAAAAGTTTCAGAATCAGAGTGTGAAAACAACCTTTTTTGCACCACTTCCAAAGAGGGCAGATATGTCGTTACTCTCCCATTCAAAAATCCTGAAACTTTCGAATTAGGACATTCAAGGTCCATCGCACTCGCTCAGTTTCTCAGGAACGAATATCGTTTAAAGAGGAACTTTCCTTTAAAAGAGCAGTATGACTCCACTATTCAGGATTATTTAGATTTAGGCCATATGAGGCCTGTCTCTCCGAGTAACGACTGCAACAATTTTTATCTTCCTCATCATGCTGTTGTCAAACCTGAGAGCACCACTACGAAAGTTCGCATTGGTTTCAACGCCTCCATTCCGTCCTCCAATGGGAAGAACTTGAAAGCAAAGACTCTAGGTATACGCTGGCAAGCGAATACGGACGAGTTCCTTTTTGCCCACTCCGAAGCTATTTATATATATAAGTTATATATATATATCCAATTTATATATATTATATCCATATATATATACACATATAATATATATATTTTGTATCCACCTCCTTTCCAGATAAGTGAGATGGCACCACCCAAAGCACACACACCATCCAAGCCAAAAGGAGTGAACTCGTTCAGATGTCGCGTCTGCAGAGGAGTCCATGCCTTGAAAAAGTGCCAACGGTTCCTGTGTCTGGCTGCGGAGAAGCGTCTTCGGGCAGTTTTGATCAACAAATACTGCCCGAACTGCCTTGCACATGAACATTCTAATGGTTCATGTCGCAGTGGTGGCACCTGTCGCTCATGCGGCGAAGGCCACCATACGCTTCTCCATCTCCCAACCACCACTCCAGCCGAGACGCAGAACGCTGTCCCATCCACGCCGCCTCCTCCACCTCCACAGTCCCTGGCGACAATCCCCTCGGTGGCAATCAGCATGCTGCCGACGGCCATCGTGAACCTGGACGTGGCCGGCAAAATTTTCGAGGTGCGTGTGCTGTTGGACGCTTGCAGTCCACACAGCCGCATGCCCACCTCATTGGCAAAAGCCTTTGGCCTTTCCGCCGAAGATGGATTTTGCCGAGCCTTGTTCAGATCAAGGGTGTCGCTAGCATTCTCCATCCCCGTGACTCTGAAGATGGAGGAAGTTCAGATCAGGACTCCGGCTCAGAATATCGGAAAGGAGCTCCAGACTCGATACCCGGGCATTACGCTGGCGGACAATCGGTGCCATGTGCCAAGCAGAGTCTCCATTGTTCTGGGGGCCGACGTCTATGGCGACGTAATCCTCCCAGGCCTTGTTCCGTCCCACGGTGGACTGCCGTTGGCCCAGAACACTCTGTTTGGCTGGGTACTATCCGGTGTCTTCAAGACGTAGTCCACCAGCGCCCCTCAAGCCCCTCCAGCGGCCTCCAAAAAGATTCCGGCCCCATCTATTTGCAATAGTATTGCAAGGGGGGCGGAATGTTTACGCCGAAACTCGCCGCCGAAAAGTAGGCAGCATATCGGCGTAAACAGTGCGAGAGTCACCAAGGGCTCTCGCGCTCTTTTATCCTACATAAATATGTTAAGTTAGGCTTAAGAAAAACTACATATATTATGTACGAATAGTTGAAAAATATAAAGTGAAGTGAACGCCACGCGCCCCGCATTGTCTTTATTTCCGAATTGTTTCTCGCGTCGGTTTTCGTTTTTCACAGCAGTTTCGCCTCCACCTACGATCCCAGAAGGAAGGTAAAATGTTCAAAAATTTTAAAAATCTTGAAAAATATTTGAAAAATTTGAAAAAAACTTTAAATTTAAAAATTTAAAAAAAATTTGAAAAAAAATTTGAAAAAAATTCAAAAATTTTAAAATTTTGAAAAAATTTTAAAAAATTTTTAAATTTTTAAAAACTTATAAAATTTTAATAATTTTAAAAAAAGTTGTAAATATTGTGAAATGGAATAAAATTTGAAACAAATTATAAAAATTTGATAAAACTTAAAAAATGTGAAAAGTTCGACAAATTTGAAAAAATTTGAAAAAAATTTGAAAATCAAAAAAATTTTAAAAAATTTGAAAAAAAATATGAAAAATTTTGAAAAAAATTGAAAATATTGAAACATTTGACCCATTTGAAAAAGTTTAAAATTTTTTTTTAATATTTGAAAAGTTTGAAAGATGTGATAAATTTGAAAAAATTTGAAAAATTTGAAAAATATGAAAAAATTAAAAAATTTGAAAATTTCTAAAATTTAAAAAAAAATAAAAAAATTTGAAAAATTTGAAAAAATTTGAAAAATTGAAAACTTTGAAAATATTGAAAAATTTGAAACATTTGAAAAAGTTGAAAAATTTGTAAATTTTGAAAAATTTAAAAATTTAAAAATTTGATAAATTTGAAAAATTTGAAAATTTTGAAAAATTTGAAATAATTTAAGAAAATTGAAAAAACTGAAAAAGTTGAAAATTCGAAAATTTTTTAAAAAATTAAAAAATTTGATAAATTTGATAAAAATTGAACAATTTGAAAAATTAAAAAAAACTTGAAAAATTTGAAAATTTTGAAAAATTTGATAAATATGAATAGTTCGAAAATATTGAAAAAATTTGATAAATTTGAAAAATTGGAAAAATTTGAGAAATTTTAATAATTTTAAAAATTTTAAAAATTTAAAAAATTTGAAAAATTTGTAAAATTTGAAAAATTGGAAAATTTGAAAAAAAATTTGTAAAATTTGAAAATTTTAAAAATTTTGAAAAATTTCTAAATTTAAAATGTTCAAATAATTTTAAAAACTTAAAAAATTTGAAAGATTTGAAAAAATATACTAAAAATTTAAAAGAAATAAGAGTTTGAAAAATTTGAAAAAATTTCAAAAAAATTCCAAGATTTTAAAATTTTGAAAAATTTTTGAAATTTTTTAAAAACTTTGATAACTTATAAAATTTGAAAAATTTGAAAAAGTTGTAAATATTGTGAAATTGAATAAAATTTGAAAAAATAATAAAATTTGATAAAATTTAAAAAATGTGAAATGTTCGAAAAATTTGAAAAATTTGAAAAATATTTGAAAAAAATTTTAAAATTAAAAAAATTTTAAAAATTTGAAAAAAAAAATATGAATAATTTTGAAAAAATTGAAAATATTGAAAAAAGACGCATTTGAAAAAGTTTAAAATTTTTTTTTTTTTAATATTTGAAAAATTTGAAAGATGTGATAAATTTGAAAAATTTGAAAAAAATATGAAAAAATTAAAAAAGTTGAAAATTTCTAAACTTTTAAAAAAAATAAAAATTTGAAAAATTTGAAAAATTGAAAGCTTTGAAAATATTGAAAAATTTGAAATATTTGAAAAAGTTGAAAAATTTGATAAATTTGAAAAATATTAAAAAAATTGAAAAAAACTGAAAAAATTGAAAAAACTGAAAAAGTTTCGAAAATTTTTTAAAAAATTAAAAATTTGATAAATTTGAAAAAAATTGAAAAATTTTATAAATTTTAATAGTTTGAAAACATTGAAAAATTTGAAAAACTTGAAAAATTTTATAAATGTGAATAGTTTGAAAACATTGAAAAAATTTGATAAAATTTAAAAATTTGAAAAATTTTATAAATTTTAATAATTTTAAAAATTTTAAAAAGTTTAACAAATTTAAAAAATTTGAAAATATTTGGAAAATTTGAAAAATTGGAAAATTTGAAAAAATTTGGAAAATTTGAAAAAAATTTGGAAAATTTGAAAATTTTGAAAATTTTGAAAATTTCTAAATTTTAACTATTCAAATAATTTTAAAAACTTGAAAAAAATTGAAAGATTTGAAAAAAAACTGTAAAAAATTTAAAAGAATAAAGAGTTTGAAAAATTTTAAAAAAATTTAAAAATTCCAAAATTTTAAAATTTTGAAAAACTTTTGAAAATTTTAAAAATTTTAATAACTTATATAATTTTAAAAATTTGAAAAAGATGTAAATATTGTGAAATTGAATAAAATTTGAAACAAATTATAAAAATTTGATAAAATCTAAAAAATGTGAAATGTTTGACAAATTTGAAAAATTTGAAAAAAATTTTAAATTTAAAAAATTTTAAAAAATTTGAAAAATTTTGAAAAAATTAAAAATATTGAAAAATTTGACCCATTTGAAAAAGTTTAAAAATTTTTTTCTTTTTAATATTTGAAAAATTTGGAAAGATATGATAAATTTGAAAAAATTTGAAAAATTTGAAAAAAAAAAATTTGAGCAATATGAAAAATTTAAAAAAATTTGAAAAATTGAAAACTTTGAAAATATTGAAAATTTTGAAAGATTTGAAAAATTTGAAAATTTAAAATGTTCAAAAAATTTGAAAAACTTGAAAAAAAATTTGAAAAATTTGAAAAAATTTTAAAAATTTGAAATATTTGAAAAATTTTAAAAATTTGATAAATATTAAAATTTTTAAAAAATTTAAAAAATCTGAAAATTTTAAAAATTTAAAAGAAATAAGAGTTTGAAAAATTTGAAAAATTTTAAAAAAATTCCAAGATTTTAAAATTTTGAAAAATTTTGAAAATTTTTAAAAACTTTGATAACTTATAAAATTTGAAAAATTTGAAAAAGTTGTAAATATTGTGAAATTGAATAAAATTTGAAAAAATAATAAAATTTGATAAAATTTAAAAAATGTGAAATGTTCGAAAAATTTGAAAAATTTGAAAAATATTTGAAAAAAATTTTAAAATTAAAAAAATTTTAAAAATTTGAAAAAAAAATATGAATAATTTTGAAAAAATTGAAAATATTGAAAAAAAGACGCATTTGAAAAAGTTTAAAAATTTTTTTTTTTTTAATATTTGAAAAATTTGAAAGATGTGATAAATTTGAAAAATTTGAAAAAAAAATATGAAAAAATTAAAAAAGTTGAAAATTTCTAAACTTTTAAAAAATAAAAATTTGAAAAATTTGAAAAATTGAAAGCTTTGAAAATATTGAAAAATTTGAAATATTTGAAAAAGTTTTGAAAAATTTGATAAATTTGAAAAATTTAAAAAAATTGAAAAACTTGAAAAAATTGAAAAACTGAAAAAGTTTCGAAAATTTTTTAAAAAATTAAAAATTTGATAAATTTGAAAAAAAATTGAAAAATTTTATAAATTTTAATAGTTTGAAAACATTGAAAAATTTGAAAAACTTGAAAAATTTTATAAATGTGAATAGTTTGAAAACATTGAAAAATTTGATAAAATTTAAAAATTTGAAAAATTTTATAAATTTTAAAAATTTTAAAAAATTTTGAAAAGTTTAACAAATTTAAAAAATTTGAAAATATTTGGAAAATTTGAAAATTTGAAAATTTGAAAAATTTGGAAAATTTGAAAAAAAAAATTTGGAAAATTTGAAAATTTTGAAAATTTTGAAAATTTCTAAATTTTAACTATTCAAATAATTTTAAAAATTTGAAAAAATTGAAAGATTTGAAAAAAAATTTGAAAAATTTAAAAGAATAAAGAAGTTTGAAAAATTTTAAAAAATTTAAAAATTCCAAAATTTTAAAAATTTTGAAAAACTTTTGAAAATTTTAAAAATTTTAAAAAATTTATAAAATTTTAAAAATTTGAAAAAAAAAATTTGAAAAATTTGAAAATTTGAATAAAATTTGAAACAAATTATAAAAATTTGATAAAATCTAAAAAATGTGAAAAGTTTGACAAATTTGAAAAATTTGAAAAATTTTAAATTTAAAAAATTTTAAAAAATTTGAAAAATTTTGAAAAAATTTAAAAATTTTGAAAAATTTGACCCATTTGAAAAATTTGAAAATTTTAAATTTTTAAAATTTTGAAAAATTTTGAAAAATTTGAAAAATTTGAAAATTTTGAAAATTTTGAAAAATTTGAAAAAAAAAAATTTGAAAATTTGAAAAATTTGAAAAATTTGAAAAATTTGAAAATTTTGAAAAATTTAAAAATTTTGAAAATTTTGAAAATTTTGAAAAATTTGAAAATTTTGAAAAATTTGAAAAATTTTGAAAAATTTTGAAAAAAAATTTGAAAAATTTTGAAAAATTTGAAAAATTTGAAAAAATTTGAAAATTTTGAAAATTTTGAAAAAATTTGAAAATTTTAAAAATTTTGAAAAAATTTAAAAATTTTGAAAAATTAAAAAAAATTTAAAAATTTTGAAAAATTTGAAAAATTTGAAAAATTTAAAAATTCAAGAAAAATTTTAAAAATTTTGAAAAATTTTTAAAAATTTTGAAAAATTTTAAAATTTTGAAAAATTTAAAAAATTTGAAAAAATTTAAAAATTTGAAAAAAATTTGAAAAAATTTTGAAAATTTAAAATTTGAAAAAAATTTTGAAATGTTCGAAAAATTTGAAAAATTTGAAAAAATTTTAAAAAATTTTGAAAAATTTAAAAATTTTGAAAAATTTGAAAAAATTTGAAAAATTTTGAAAATTTAAAAAATTTTGAAAAATTTTAAAAATTTGAAAAAATTTGAAAAATTTGAAAAATTTTAAAAAATTTGAAAAAAATTTGAAAAATTTGAAAAATTTGAAAAATTTGAAAAATTTGAAAATTTTGAAAAAATATAAAATTTTAAAAAAAATTTGAAAAATTTGAAAATTTTAAAAATTTTTAAAAAATTTGAAAAATTTGAAAAATTTGAAAATTTTGAAAAATTTTGAAAATTTTGAAAAATTTGAAAAATTTGAAAAATTTGAAAAATTTGAAAATTTTGAAAAATTTTAAAAATTTTGAAAAATTTAAAAAATTTGAAAATTTGAAAAATTTTGAAAATTTAAAAATTTTTGAAAAATTTAAAAAATTTGAAAATTTTAAAAATTTTGAAAATTTGAAAAATTTTAAAAAATTTAAAAAATTTTGAAAAATTTTAAAAAATTTGAAAAATTTCAAAAATTTGAAAAATTTGAAAATTTGAAAAATTTGAAAAATTTTAAAAATTTTGAAAAATTTAAAAATTTTGAAAATTTTAAAAATTTGAAAAAATTTGAAAAATTTGAAAATTTTGAAAATTTGAAAAATTTTGAAAATTTGAAAAATTTGAAAAATTTGAAAAATTTTGAAAAAGTTTGAAAAATTTTGAAAATTTTTAAAAATTTTGAAAATTTTGAAAATTTTAAAAATTTTAAAAATTTGAAAAAATTTTAAAAATTTGAAAATTTTAAAAAATTTAAAAAATTTAAAAATTTTGAAAATTTTAAAAATTTTGAAAAATTTGAAAATTTTTGAAAAATTTAAAAATTTTGAAAAATTTAAAAATTTTAAAAATTTTAAAAATTTTGAAAATTTTGAAAAATTTGAAAAATTTTAAAATTTTGAAAAATTTGAAAAAATTTGAAAAATTTAAAAAATTTGAAAAATTTAAAAATTTTGAAAAGTTTGAAAAATTTGAAAAATTTGAAAAATTTGAAAATTTAAAAATTTGAAAATAAAAAATTTTGAAAAATTTTAAAAATTTTGAAAAATTTGAAAAATTTGAAAAATTTGAAAAATTTGAAAAATTTAAAAATTTTGAAAATTTTGAAAAATTTTGAAAATTTGAAAAATTTTGAAAATTTGAAAAATTTGAAAAAATTTGAAAAATTTGAAAAAAAAATTTTGAAAATTTTGAAAAATTTGAAAAATTTTGAAAACTTTGAAAAATTTAAAAATTTTGAAAATTTTGAAAAATTTGAAAAATTTGAAAATTTTAAAAATTTTTTAAAATTTAAAAAATTTTGAAAAAATTTTGAAAATTTTGAAAAAATTTTGAAAAATTTGAAAAAAAATTTGAAAATTTTTAAAAATTTTGAAAAATCTTAAAAATTTGAAAAAATTGAAAAATTTTGAAAAATTTAAAAAATTTGAAAATTTTGAAAAATTTGAAAAATTTAAAAAATTTTGAAAATTTAAAAATTTGAAAAATTTGAAAAATTTTGAAAAATTTTAAAAAATTTGAAAAATTTGAAAAATTTTGAAAAATTTTAAAAATTTTGAAAAATTTAAAAATTTTGAAAAATTTGAAAAATTTGAAAAATTTAAAAATTAAAAAATTTGAAAAATTTGAAAAATTTTTAAAAATTTTGAAAAAATTTAAAAATTTGAAAAATTTTTTGAAAAAATTTGAAAAAAATTTGAAAAATTTAAAAAAATTTGAAAAATTTGAAAAAATTTGAAAAATTTTGAAAATTTTGAAAAATTTGAAAAAATTTGAAAAAATTAAAAATTTTGAAAAATTTTAAAAATTTTGAAAAATTTAAAAAATTTGAAAAATTTGAAAATTTTGAAAAATTTAAAAATTTTGAAAAATTTAAAAAAATTTGAAAAATTTAAAAATTTTGAAAAAAAAATTTGAAAATTTTTAAAAATTTGAAAATTTGAAAAATTTTGAAAAAAATTTAAAAATTTGAAAAAATTTAAAAAATTTGAAAAATTTTGAAAAATTTGAAAATTTTAAAAATTAATTAAAAAATTTTAAAAATTTGAAAAATTTGAAAAATTTATGAAAATTTTGAAAATTTGAAAAATTTGAAAAAATCTGAAAAATTTAAAAATTTGAAAAATTTTAAAAATTTAAAAATTTGAAAATTTTGAAAAATTTTAAAAATTTTGAAAAATTTGAAAATTTTGAAAAAATTTAAAAAATTTGAAAAATTTAAAAATTTTGAAAAATTTGAAAAATTTTGAAAAAATTTGAAAAATTTGATAAATTTTAAAAATTTGAAAAAAATTTCGAAAATTTTAAAAATTTTGAAAAAATTTAAAAATTTGAAAAAATTTAAAATTTTAAAAAATTTGAAAAAATTTGAAAAATTTGAAAAATTTGAAAAATTTTGAAAAATTTGAAAAATTTGAAAATTTAAAAAATTTGACTAATTTTAAAAAATTTGAAAAATTTAGTGAAAAATTTGAAAATTTTGAAAAATTTGAAAAAAAATTTGAAAAAATTTAAAAAATTTGAAAAATTTAAAAATTTTGAAAAAAATTTGAAAATTTTGAAAAATTTGAAAAATTTGAAAATTTCGAAAAATTTTAAAAATTTTAAAAATTTGAAAAATTTGAAAATTTGAAAAATTTGAGAAAAATTTAAAAAATTTGAAAAATTTGAAAAATTTGAAAAATTTGAAAAATTTGAAAATTTAAAAAATTTTGAACAATTTGAAAAATTTGAAAAATTTGAAAAATTTGAAAAATTAAAAAAAATTTTAAAAATTTGAAAAATTTGAAAAATTTGGAAAATTTGAAAAATTTTAAAAAATTTGAAAATTTTTAAAATATTGAAAAATTTGAAAAATTAAATAAGAAAAATTATAAAAAATTTGAAAAATTTGGAAAATTTTGAAAATTTTAAAAATTTAGAAAAAATTAAAAAATTTTGAAAATTTGAAAAATTTAATCCAAAAATTTAAAAATTTGAAAAATTTGAAAATTTTGAAAATTTTGAAAAATTTTGAAAATTTGAAAAATTTGAAAAAATTTGAAAATTTGAAAATTGAAAAATTTTGAAAATTTTAAAAATTTTAAAAATTTGAAAAAATTTGTAAAATTTAAAAAATTTGAAAAATTTTAAAAGTTTGAAAAATTTAAAATTTGAAAAAATTTAAAAAGTTTGAAAAATTTTAAAATTTTGAAAAATTTGAAAAATTTGAAAATTTTAAAATTTGAAAAATTTGAAAATTTTAAAAATTTTGAAAATTTTGAAAAAATTAAAAAAATTTGAAAAATTTGAAAAATTTAAAAATTTTAAAAATTTAAAAAATTTGAAAAACTTGAAAAATTTTAAAAATTTTGAAAAATTTGAAAAATTTTGAAAAATTTTGAAAAATTTGAAAATTTTAAAAATTTGAAAAATTTAAAAAATTTGAAAGATTCTGCAAATTTTCAAAAATTTGAAAAAATTTGAAAATTTAAAAAAATTTTGAAAAATTTAAAAATTTTAAAAAAATTTTGAAAAAATTGAAAATATTGAAAAAATTTAAAATTTGAAAAATTTTAAAAATTTGAAAATTTGAAAATTAAAAATTTTGAAAAATTTAAAAATTTGAAAAATTTGAAAATTTAAAAATTTGAAAATATTTTTAAAAATTTTAAAAATTTGAAAAAATTTGAAAAATTTAAAAATTTTGAAAAATTTAAAAAAATTTGAAAAATTTGAAAATTTTGAAAAATTTGAAAAAGTTTGAAAAATTGAAAAATTTTGAAAAATTAAAACAAAATTTTGAAAAAATTTTGAAAAATTTGAAAAATTTTAAAATTTAAATTTGAAAATTTTAAAAATTTGAAAATTTTGAAAAATTTGAAAATTTTGAAAATTTTAAAAATTTTGAAAAATTTTAAAAATCTTGAAAAATTTGAAAAATTTTAAAAATTTTAAAAATTTTGAAAAATTTTAAAATTTGAAAAAAATTTAAAAATTTTGAAAATTTTCAAAATTTTTGAAAATTTTAAAAATTTTGAAAAATTTGAAAATTTTGAAAAATTTAAAAATTTTGCAAAATTTAAAAATTTTGAAAAATTTTAAAAATTTTGAAAAAATTTAAAAATTTTAAAAATTTGAAAAATTTTGAAAAATTTTAAAATTTTGAAAAATTTAAAAATTTTCAAAAATTTGAAAATTTTGAAAATTTTAAAAATTTTAAAAAAATTTTAAAAATTTTGAAAAATTTTAAAAATTTTGAAAAATTTAAAAATTTTAAAAAATTTTAAAATTTTAAAAATTTTAAAAATTTTGAAAAATTTTAAAATTTTGAAAAATTTTAAAAATTTGAAAAATTTGAAAATTTTGAAAATTTATTAAAAATTTTAAAAATTTAAAAATTTGAAAAAATTTGAAAAATTTAAAAATTTTAAAAAAATTTGAAAAATTTTAAAAATTTTAAAAATTTTACAAATTTGCAAAATTTTAAAATTTGAAAATTTTGAAAAATTTCAAAAATTTTAAAAAAATTTTAAAAATTTGAAAAAGTTTAAAAATTTTGAAAAAAATTTTGAAAAATTCAAAAATTTTGAAAAATTTAAAAATTTTGAAAAATTTAAAAATTTTGAAAATATTTAAAAATTTTGAAAAATTTAAAAATTTTGAAAAATTTGAAAATTTGAAAAATTTAAAAAAAATTTGAAAAATTTAAAAAATTTGAAAAATTTAAAAATTTTAAAAAATTTGAAAAATTTTGAAAAATAAAAATTTTGAAAAATTTAAAAAAATTTTAAAAATTTAAAAATTTTAAAATTTTCAAAAATTTAAAAGTTTTGAAAATTTTGAAAATTTTGAAAATTTTAAAAATTTTAAAATTTTAAAAATTTGAAAATAAAATCTGAAAAATTTTGAAAATTTTAAAAATTTCAAAAATTTGAAATATTTAAAAATTTTTAAAAATTTAAAAAGTTTAAAAAATTTTAAAACATTTTAAAAATTTGAAAATTTTGAAAAAATTTAAAAATTTGAAAATTTAAAAATTTGAAAAATTTAAAATTTTGAAAAATTTGAAAAATTTTCAAAATTTAAAATTTTGAAAATTTTTAAAAATTTGAAAAATTTAAAAATTTTAAAATTTTAAAAATTTTGAAAAATTTTTAAAATTTTAAAAATTTTAAAATTTTCAAAATTTTAAAAATTTGAAAAATTTTAAAAATTTTGAAAAATTTGAAAAAAAATTTTAAAAAAATTTTAAAAATTTGATAAAATTTTAAAAATTTTAAAAATTTTTAAAATTTAAAAAAATTTAAAAATTTTGAAAAATTTGAAAAATTTTGAAAAATTTAAAAAATTTGAAAAATTTTAAAAAAATTTAAAAATTTTGAAAAATTTAAAAAATTTGAAAAATTTAAAAATTTTTAATCTTTTAAAATTTTGAAAAATTTGAAAAATTTTAAAAATTTAAAAATTTTGAAAAATTTAAAAATTTTGAAAAATTTTAAAATTTAAAAATTTAAAATTTAAAAAATTTGAAAAATTTTGAAAAATTTAAAAATTTTGAAAAAATTTGAAAATTTTGAAAAATTTTAAAAATTTTGAAAAATTTAAAAATTTGAAAAATTTAAAAAATTTGAAAAATTTAAAAATTTTGAAAAATTTTAAAAATTTGAAAAATTTTGAAAAATTTTGAAAAAAAAAATTTGAAAAATTTAAAAATTTTGAAAAATTTGAAAATTTTTAAAAATTTAAAAATTTTGAAAAATTTGAAAAATTTGAAAAAAAAATTTGAAAAATTTGAAAAATTTTGAAAATTTTAAAAAATTTAAAAAATTTGAAAAATTTAAAAAATTTGAAAAATTTTGAAAAATTTTAAAAATTTGAAAAAATTTTAAAAATTTGAAAATTTTAAAAATTTTGAAAAATTTAAAAATTTTGAAAAATTTAAAAATTTTAAAAAATTTAAAAATTTTGAAAAATTTAAAAATTTTGAAAAATTTAAAAATTTTGAAAAATTTAAAAATTTTGAAAAATTTAAAAATTTTGAAAAATTTGAAAAATTTGAAAAATTTGAAAAATTTGAAAATTTTAAAATTTTGAAAAATTTAAAAAATTTGAAAAAATTTAAAAAATTTGAAAAATTTTGAAAAATTTAAAAATTTTGAAAAATTTAAAAATTTGAAAAATTTAAAAATTTTGAAAAATTTAAAAATTTTGAAAAATTTAAAAATTTTGAAAAATTTAAAATATTTGAAAAATTTGAAAAAATTTGAAAAATTTAAAATTTTGAAAATTTTGAAAAATTTTAAAAATTTGAAAAATTTGAAAATTTTGAAAATTTTGAAAAATTTTGAAAAATTTAAAAATTTTGAAAAATTTGAAAATTTGAAAAAAATTTAAAAATTTTGAAAAATTTAAAAATTTTGAAAAATTTCAAAAATTTGAAAAAATTTAAAAATTTTGAAAAATTTTAAAAATTTGAAAATTTATAAAATTTTGAAAATTTTAAAAATTTTGAAAAATTTAAAAAATTTTGAAAAATTTAAAATTTGAAAAATTTGAAAAAATTTGAAAAAATTATAAAAATTTAAAAATTTTAAAAATTTTAAAAATTTTGAAAAATTTGAAATTTTAAAATTTAAAAAAATTTAAAAATTTTGAAAAAATTTTAAAAATTTGAAAAAATTTAAAAAATTTGAAAAATTTGAAAAATTTGAAAAATTTAAAAAATTTGAAAAAATTTTAAAAATTTTGAAAAATTTTTAAAATTTTTGAAAAATTTTTAAAATTTTGAAAAATTTTAAAAATTTTGAAAAATTTAAAAATTTTGAAAATTTTAAATAAAATTTTGAAAAATTTGAAAAATTTTGAAAAATTTTAAAAAATTTTAAAAATTTAAAAATTTTGAAAAATTTGAAAAATTTGAAAAATTTAAAAAATTTGAAAAATTTAAAAATTTTGAAAAATTTAAAAATTTTGAAAAATTTGAAAAATTTGAAAAAATTTGAAAAATTTGAAAATTTTGAAAAATTTGAAAAATTTCAAAAGATTTGAAAAATTTGAAAAAATTGAAAATTTTGAAAATTTGAAAAATTTGAAAAATTTAAAAATTTTGAAAAATTTAAAAATTTTGAAAAATTTGAAAAATTTGAAAAAAATTTTGAAAAATTTGAAAAATTTTGAAAAATTTGAAAAATGAAAATTTTGAAAAATTTAAAAATTTAGAAAAATTTGAAAAATTTTAAAAAGTTTTAAAAATTTTGAAAAATTTTAAAAATTTGAAAAATTTGAAAATTTTGAAAAATTTGAAAATTTTAAAAAAATTTGAAAAATTTTGAAAAATTTAAAAATTTTGAAAAAATTTTAAAATTTTGAAAAATTTGAAAATTTTGAAAAAAAATTTAAAAATTTTAGAAAAATTTAAAAATTTAAAAAGTTTTGAAAAATTTGAAAATAAAAAATTTGAAAAATTTTGAAAAATTTAAAAATTTTGAAAAATTTAAAAATTTTGAAAAATTTAAAAATTTTGAAAAAATTTGAAAAAATTTTGAAAAATTTTGAAAAAATTTAAAAATTTGAAAATTTTAAAAATTTGATAAAACTTTAAAAAATTTGAAAAATTTTGAAAAATTTGAAAAAAATTTGAAAAAAATTTTGAAAAATGAAAAAATTTTAAAAATTTAAAAAAAATTTGAAAAATTTGAAAAATTTGAAAAATTTAAAAAATTGAAAAATTTGAAAAAATTTAAAAAATTTGAAAAATTAAAATTTGAAAAATTTTGAAAAATTTTAAAAATTTGAAAAATTTAAAAATTTTGAAAAATTTTGAAAAATTTGATAAATTTAAAAATTTTAAAAAATTTAAAAAATTTGAAAATTTTAAAATTTTGAAAAATTTAAAAATTTTGAAAAAATTTGAAAAATTTGAAAATTTTAAAAATTTTGAAAATTTTGAAATTTTGAAAAATTTTGAAAAATTTGAAAAATTAAAAAAATTTGAAAAATTTGAAATATTTGAAAAATTTGAAAAATTTGTAAAAATTTGAAAAATTTGAAAAAATTTGAAAATTTGAAAATTTGCAATTTGAAAAATTTAAAAATTTTGAAAAATTTGAAAAATTTGAAAAAATTTGAAAAGTTTGAAAAATTTGAAAAATTTGAAAAATTTGAAAAATTTGAAAAATTTGAAAAATTTGAAAAATTTGAAAAATTTAAAAAATTTAAAAATTTAAAAAAATTTGAAAAAATTTTAAAAATAGAAATTTGAAAATTTTAAAAATTTTGAAAAATTTGAAAAATTTGAAAAATTTGAAAATTTTGAAAAATTTTAAAATTTTAAAAAATTTGAAAGATTTGAAAAAATTTAAAAAATTTAAAAAATTAAAAATTTTGAAAAATTTAAAAATTTTGAAAAATTTTAAAATTTTGAAAAATTTTTAAAAATTTTTAAAATTTTAAAAACTTATAAAATTTTAAAAATTTGAAAAAGTTGTAAATATTTTGAAATTGAATAAAATTTGAAACAAATTATAAAAATTTGATAAAATTTAAAAAATTTTAAATATTCGCAAATTTGAAAAATAAAAATTTGAAATTTAAAAATTTGAAAAAAATTTGAAAAAATTTTTAAAAAATTTGAAAAAAAAAATTTGAAAAATTTTAAAAAATTTGAAAATATTGAAAAATTTAAAAATTTGAAAAAGTTTAAAAATTTTTTTTTTTAAAATTAGGACTATTTGGAAAAATTTAAAAATTTGAAAAATTTGAAAAATTTGAAAAATTTGAAAAATTTTAAAAAATTTGAAAATTTCTAAAATTTAAAAAAATTAAAAAATTTGAAAAATTTGAAAAATTTGAAAATGAAAATTTTGAAAATATTGAAAAATTTTAAAAATTTTGAAAATTTGAAAAATTTGAAAAATTTAAAAATTTTGAAAAATTTGAAAATTTTGAAAAATTTAAAAATTTAAAAATTTGATAAATTTGAAAAATTTGAAATAATTTAAGAAAATTGAAAAATTTGAAAAATTTGAAAAATTTGAAAAATTGAAAAATTTTGAAAAATTTAAAAATTTGAAAAATTTGAAAATTTAAAAAATTGAAAAATTTGAAAAATTTAAAAATTTTGAAAAATTTGAAAAAATTTGAAAAATTTGAAAAATTTAAAAAAATTTGAAAAATTTGAAAAATTTGAAAAATTTGAAAAATTTGAAAAATTTGAAAAATTTGAAAAATTTGAAAAATTTTGAAAAATTTGAAAAATTTGAAAAATTTAAAAAATTTGAAAAATTTTAAAAATTTGTCAAAAGTTAAAAAATTTGAAAAAATTTGAAAAATTGAAAAATTTGAAAATTTAAAATGTTCAAAAAATTTGAAAAAGTTGAAAAATTTTGAAAGTTTGAAAATTTGAAAAATTTGAAAATTTGAAAAATTTGAAAAATTTTGAAAAATTTGAAAAATTTGAAAAAAATTTGAAAAATTTGAAAAATTTGAAAAATTTGAAAAATTTGAAAAAATTTAAAAATTTGAAAAATTTTAAAAATTTTAAAATTTAAAAATTTTGAAAATTTAAAAATTTGAAAATTTTAAAATTTTGAAAAATTTGAAAATTTTGAAAAATTTAAATTTTGAAAAATTGAAAAGTTTAAAAAATTTGAAAAATTTGAAAAATTTGAAAAATTTTGAAAAATTTAAAAATTTGAAAAATTTGAAAAATTTTGAAAAATTTGAAAAATTTTGAAAAATTAAAAATTTGAAAATTTAAAAAAATTTGAAAAATTTGAAAATTTTAAAAATTTAAAAAATTTTGAAAAATTTGAAAATTTGAAAATTTGAAAAATTTGAAAAATTTGAAAAATTTTGAAAATTTTGAAAAATTTTAAAAATTTAAAAATTTAAAAAAATTTTAAAAATTTGAAAAAAAAATTTTGAAAAATTTGAAAAAATTTTTAAAAATTTAAAAGAAATAAGAATTTGAAAAATTTTGAAAAATTTAAAAATTTTGAAAAATTTTAAAATTTTGAAAAAATTAAAAATTTTGAAAATTTAAAAATTTTAAAAAATTTGAAAAATTTAAAAAATTGAAAAATTTGAAAAATTGAAAAATTTGAATAAATTTTGAAAAAAAATTTGAAAAATTTTAAAAAATTTGAAAATTTAAAAATTTTGAAAAATTTGAAAATTTGAAAATTTTGAAAAATTTTGAAAAATTTAAAAAATTTGAAAAAATTTAAAAAATTTTGAAAAATTTAAAAAATTTGAAAATTTTGAAAAATTTGAAAAATTTAAAAATTTTGAAAAATTTAAAATTTTAAAATTTGAAAAATTTGAAAAATTGATAAATTTGAAAATTTAAAAATTTTGAAAAAAATTTGAAAAATTTGGAAAATTTTGAAAAAAAATTTAAAAAAATTTTAAAATTTTAAAATTTTAAAAGTTTAAAAATTTGAAAAATTTGAAAAAATTTTGAAAATTTGAAAAATTTGAAAAATTTGAAAAATTTTGAAAAAATTTTGAAAATTTTGAAAAAATTTTGAAAAATTTTGAAAATTTTAAAAAATTTGAAAAAATTTGAAAAATTTGAAAGATTTTAAAAAAAAATTAAAAAATTTAAAAAAATTTAAAAGAAATTTAAAAGTTTGAAAAATTTGAAAAATTTTAAAATTTTAAAAATTTTGAAAAATTTGAAAAACTTTTGAAAATTTTAAAAATTTTAAAAACTTATAAAATTTTAAAAATTTGAAAAATTTGTAAAATTTGAAAAATTATTAAAATTTGAAACAAATTGTAAAAATTTGATAAAATTTTAAAAATTTGAAATGTTTGAAAATTTGAAAAAATTTTGAAAAATTTAAAAAATTTTAAAAATTTTGAAAATTTTAAAAAATTTGAAAAAATTTGAAAAATGTTGAAAAAATTAAAAATATTGAAAAATTTGACCAATTTGAAAAAGTTTAAAAATTTTTTCGTTTTAATATTTGAAAAATTTGGAAAGATATGATAAATTTGAAAAAATTTGAAAAATTTGAAAAAAAAAAATTTGAAAATTAAAAAAATTTGAAAATTTGAAAACTTTGAAAATTTTGAAAATTTTGAAAAATTTGAAAATTTGAAAAATTTAAAATGTTCAAAGAAATTTGAAAAAACTTGAAAAAAATTTGAAAAATTTGAAAAATTTTGAAAAATTTTAAAAATTTGAAAAATTTTAAAAATTTGATAAATTTTAAAATTTTTAAAAAATTAAAAAATCTGAAAATTTTAAAATGATTGAAATATTTGACAATTTTGAAAAAATTTGAAACAATTGAAAAATTCAAAAAATTTTGAAAATTTAAAAAATTTGAAAAATTTGAAAAATTTGAAAAATTTGAAAAATTTGAAAAATTTAAAAATTTGAAAAATTTGAAAAATTTTATAAATTTAAAAATTTGAAAAATTTGAAATATTTGAAAAATTTGAAAAATATGTCATACTTGAAAAATTTGAAAAAAATTTGATAAATTTGCAATTTGAAAATTTAAAATGTTCAAAAGATTTCAAAAATTTGAAAAAATTGAAAGGTTTGAATAATTTGAAAAATTTGAAATATTTGAGAAATTTGAAAAATTTGAAAAATTGAATTTAAAAAATTTGAAAAAAATTTGACAAAAATTTGAAAAATTTGAAAATTTGAAAAATTTTGAAAAATTTGAAAAATTTGAAAAACTATTAATTTGAAATATTTGAAAAAATATGAAAAATTTTAAAAATCTGAAAATTTTAAAATTTGAAATATTTGAAAATTTTGAAAAATTTAAAACATTTGAAAAATTTGAAAACATTGAAAAAATTTGAAACTCTTAAAAAATTTGAAAAAATTTTAAAATATTCAAAAATTTTAAAAATTTGAAAAATTTGAAAAATTTGAAAAATTTGAAAAAATTTGAAGAATTTGAAAAATTTGAAAAAAATGAAAAAATTTGAAAAATTTGAATAAGTTATACAAATTTGAAAAAATCTGAAAGATTAAAAATTAAAAAAAATTCGAAAAATTTAAAAATTTGAAAAATTTGAAAAATTTTAATGATTACATTGAAAAATTTTAAAAATTTGAAAAATTTGATAAAATTAAAAAAGTTGAAAATTTCTAAAATTTTTTTGAAAAATAAAAAAATGAAAAATTTGAAAAATTTGAAAAATTTGAAATAATTTAAGAAAATTGAAAATATTGAAAAAATTGAAAAAGTTGAAAATTCGAAAATTTTTTTAAAAAATTAAAAATTTGATAAATTTGAAAAAATTGAACAATTTGAAAAATTTGAAAAACTGTTCAAAAGATTTGAAAAATTTGAAAAAAATTGAAAGGTTTGAAAAATTTGAAAAATTTGAAAATATTTGAAAAATTTGAAAAATTTGAAAAATTTGAAAAAAATGAAAAAATTTGAAAAATTTAAAAAATTTGAAAAATTTGAAAAATTTTAAAAAATTTGAAAAATTTGAAAAAATTTGAAAAATTTGAAAAATTTAAAAATTTGAAAAATTTGAAAAAATTTGAAAAATTTGAAAATTTTTAAAAATTTTAAATTTATTTGAAAAAATTTGAAAAATTTTAAAAATTTGATAAATTTGAAAAATTTAAATATTAAAAAAAATTTTAAAATCTTGCAAAAATTTGAAAGATTTGAAAAAAAAATTTTAAAAAATTTAAAAGAAATAAAAAGTTTTCAAATTATTTGAAAAAAATTCCAAAATTTTAAAAATTTTGAAAAATTTTTAAAAATTTTAAATTTTTTAAAAACTTATAAAATTTTAAAAATTTGAAAAAGTTGTAAATATTGTGAAATTGAATAAAATTTGAAACAAATTATAAAAATTTGATAAAACTTAAAAAAATTTGAAATATTCGTCAAATTTGAAAAATTTAAAAAAAAAAATTTGAAAATGAAAAATTTTAAAAAATTTGAAAAAAAATATGAAAAATTTTGAAAAAAATGAAAATATTGAAAAATTTAACCCATTTGAAAAAGTTTAAAAATTTTTTTTTTAATATTAGGACTATTTGGAAGATGCTATAAATTTGAAAAAATTTGAATAATTTGAAAAATATGAAAAAAATTAAAAAATTTAAAAAATTTTCAAAAATTTTAAAAAAAAAAAAAAATTTGAAAAATTTGAAAAAATTTGAAAAATGGAAAAATTTGAAAAATTTGAAAAATTTGAAACATTTGAAAAATTTGAAAAATTTTAAATTTTGAAAAATTTAAAAATTTAAAAAATTTGAAAATTTGAAAAATTTGAAATAATTTAAAAAATTTGAAAAATTTAAAAAAAAAATTTGAAAAAATTTGAAAATTTGAAAATTTTTTGAAAAATTAAAAATTTGAAAAATTTGAAAAAAAATTTGAAAAATTTGAAAAAATTTGAAAAATTTGAAAAATTTGAAAAATTTGAAAAATTTGAAAAATTTGAAAAATTTGAAAAATTTGAAAAATTTGAAAATTGAAAAATTTGAAAAATTTGAAAAAATTTAAAAAAATTTGAAAATTTGAAAAATAAAAATTTGAAAAATTTGAAAAAAATTTGAAAAAAAAATTTGAAAAATTTGAAAAAATTTGAAAAATTTAAAAAATTTGAAAAATTTAAAAATATTCATAAAATTTGAAAAATTTGAAAAATTTGAAAAATTTGAAAAATTTGAAAAATTTAAAATTTTAAATTATTTAAAAATTTGAAAAAAAATTTGAAAATTTGAAAATTTGAAAAATTTGAAAAAATTTGAAAAATTTGAAAAATTAAAAAATTTAAAATGTTCAAAAATAATTTTAAAAACTTAAAAAAATTTGAAAGATTTGAAAAAACTAAAACTTTAAAAAATTTAAAAGAAATAAAAATTTGAAAAATTAAAAAAAAAAAATTTAAAAAAATTTGAAAAATTTTAAATTTTGAAAAATTTTTAAAATTTAAAAAATTTGAAAAAGTTGTAAATATTGTGGGATTGAATAAAATTTGAAAAAATAATAAAATTTGATAAAATTTAAAAAATTTGAAAAAATTGAAAATATTAAAATATTTAATAAAAAAATTTTTGAAAAAAAAAAATATGAATAATTTTGAAAAAAATTGAAAATATTGAAAAAGACGCATTTGAAAAAGTTTAAAAATTTTTTTTTTTTTAATATTTGAAAAATTTGAAAGATGTGATAAATTTGAAAAATTTGAAAAATATGAAAAAAAATTTAAAAAATTGAAAATTTCTAAACTTTTAAAAAAAAAAAATTGAAAAATTTGAAAAATTTGAAAAAATTTTAAAAAAATTTGAAAAATTTGAAAAAAATTTGAAAAATCGAAAGTTTTGAAAATATTGAAAAATTTGAAACATTTGAAAAAGTTGAAAAATTTGATAAATTTGAAAAATTTAAAAAAATTTGAGAATATTGAAAAAATTGAAAAAACTGAAAAATTTAAAAATTTCGAAAATTTTTTAGAAAATTAAAAATTTGATAAATTTGAAAAAAATTGAACAATTTTAAAAATGTGAATAGTTTGAAAACATTGAAAAATTTGAAAAACTTGAAAAATTTGAAAAATTTTATAAATGTGAATAGTTTGAAAACATTGAAAAATTTGATAAATTTGAAAAATTTGATAAATTTGATAAATTTTAATAATTTTAAAAATTTTAAAAGTTTAACAAATTTGAAAAATTTGAAAAAATTTGGAAAATTTGAAAAATTGGAAAATTTGAAAAAAATTTGGAAAATTTGAAAATTTTGAAAATTTTGAAAATTTCTAAATTTAAAATGTTCAAATAATTTTAAAAACTTGAAAAAATTTGAAAGATTTAAAAAAAACTGTAAAAAATTTAAAAAAATTTAAAAGAAATAAAGAGTTTGAAAAATTTGAAAAATTTAAAAATTCCAAAATTTTAAAATTTTGAAAAACTTTTGAAAATTTTAAAAATTTTAATAACTTATAAAATTTTAAAAATTTGAAAAAGATGTAAATATTGTGAAATTGAATAAAATTTGAAACAAATTGTAAAAATTTGATAAAATTTAAAAAATGTGAAATGTTCGACAAATTTGAAAAATTTGAAAAAATTAAAAAAAAATTTTAAAATTAAAAAATTTTAAAAAATTTGAAAAAAAAATACGAAAAATGTTGAAAAAATTAAAAATATTGAAAAATTTGACCAATTTGAAAAAGTTTAAAAATTTTTTTCGTTTTAATATTTGAAAAATTTGGAAAGATATGATAAATTTGAAAAAATTTGAAAAATTTGAAAAAAAAAAAATTTGAATATAAAAAATTTGAAAAATTGAAAACTTTGAAAATATTGAAAATTTTGAAAGATTTGAAAAATTTGAAAATTTAAAATGTTCAAGAAATTTGAAAAAACTTGAAAAAAATTTGAAAAATTTGAAAAAATTTTGAAAAATTTTAAATATTTGAAAAATTTTAAAAATTTGATAAATATTAAAATTTTTAAAAAATTTAAAAAATCTGAAAATTTTTAAATGAGAAATATATTTGACAATTTTGAAAAAAATGAAACAATTGATAAATTAAAAAAAAAAATTTTAAAAATTTTAAAAATTTGAAAAATTTGAAAAAAATTTGAAAAATTTGAAAAATTTGAAAAATTTTGAAAAATTTAATAAATTTAAAAATTTGAAAAATTTGAAATATTTGAAAAATTTGAAAAATATGTCATACGTGAAAAATTTGAAAAAATTTGATAAATTTGCAATTTGAAAATTTAAAATGTTCAAAAGATTTCAAAAACTTGAAAAAAATTGAAAGGTTTGAATAATTTGAAAAATTTGAAATATTTGAGAAATTTGAAAAATTTGAAAAAATTGAAAAAATTTGAAAAATTGACAAAAATTTGAAAAATTTGAAAAATTTGAAAAAAATTTGAAAAAATTTGAAAAACTATTAATTTGAAATATTTGAAAAAATATGAAAAATTTTAAAAATCTGAAAATTTTAAAATTTGAAATATTTGAAAATTTTGAAAAATTTAAAACATTTGAAAAATTTGAAAACATTGGAAAAAATTTGAAACTCTTGGAAAATTTGAAAAAATTTAAAATATTCAAGAAATTTTAAAAACTTGAATAATTTGAAAAATTTGAAGAATTTGAAAAATTTGAAGAATTTGAAAAATTTGAAAAAAAAATGAAAAAGTTGAAAAATTTGAATAAGTTATACAAATTTGAAAAAATCTGAAAGATTTAAAAAAAAATTCGATAAATTTAAAAAATTTGAAAAATTTGAAAAATATTAATGATTACATTGAAAAATATTAAAAATTTGAAAAATTTGATAAAATTAAAAAAGTTGAAAATTTCTAAAATTTTAAAAAAAATAAAAAATTTGAAAAATTTGAGAAATTTGAAATAATTTAAGAAAATTGAAAATATTGAAAAAACTGAAAAAGTTGAAAATTCGAAAATTTTTTAAAAAATTAAAAATTTGATAAATTTGAAAAAAATTGAACAATTTGAAAAATTTGAAAAACTGTTCAAAAGATTTGAAAACCTTGAAAAAAAATTGAAAGGTTTGAATAATTTGAAAAATTTGAAATATTTGAGAAATTTGAAAAATTTGAAAAAATGAAAAATATTTGAAAAAATTTGAAAAATTTAAAAAAATTTGAAAAATTTTAAAAAATTTGAAAAATTTGAAAAATTTGAAAATTTGAAAAATTTGAAAAATTTGAAAAAAATTTTAAAAAAAAGTTTTAAATATAGATAAATTTGAAAAATTTTAAAAATTTGATAAATTTGAAAAATTTAAAAATGTTCAAAAAATTTTAAAATCTTGCAAAAATTTGAAAGATTTGAAAAAAAAACTTTAAAAAATTTAAAAGAAATAAAAAGTTTTCGAAATTTGAAAAAAAAATTCCAAAATTTTAAAATTTTGAAAAATTTTTAAAAATTTTAAAATTTTTTAAAAACTTATAAAATTTTAAAAATTTGAAAAAGTTGTAAATATTGTGAAATTGAATAAAATTTGAAACAAATTATAAAAATTTGATAAAACTTAAAAAATTTGAAATATTCGTCAAATTTGAAAAAAAATTTAAAAAAAATTTGAAAATGAAAAAATTTTAAAAAATTTGAAAAAAAAATTGAAAAATTTTGAAAAAAAATGAAAATATTGAAAAATTTAACCCATTTGAAAAAGTTTAAAAATTTTTTTTTTTAATATTAGGACTATTTGGAAGATGCTATAAATTTGAAAAAATTTGAATAATTTGAAAAATATGAAAAAATTAAAAAATTTGAAAATTTCTAAAATTTAAAAAAAATAAAAAAATTTGAAAAATTTGAAAAAATTTGAAAAATTAAAAACTTTGAAAAATTTGAAAAATTTGAAAAATTTAAAAATTTGAAAAATTTGTAAATTTGAAAAATTTTAAAAATTTAAGAAAATTTGAAAAAATTTGAAAATTTGAAAAATTTTAAAAAATTTAAGAAAATTGAAAAATTTGAAAAACTGAAAAAGTTGAAAATTTGAAAATTTGAAAAAAATTTTAAAAATTTTGAAAAATTTGAAAAATTTGAAAAAATTTGAAAATTTGAAAAATTTGAAAAATTTGAAAAAATTTGAAAAATTTGAAAAATTTGAAAAATTTGAAAAATTTGAAAAATTTGAAAAATTTGAAAAATTTGAAAAATTTGAAAAATTTGAAAAAATTTGAAAAATTTAAAAAATTTGAAAAATTTTAAAAATATGTAAAACGTGAAAAATTTGATAAATTTGCAATTTGAAAATTTAAAATGTTCAAAAAGATTTGAAAAAGTTGAAAAAAATTGAAAGGTTTGAAATATTTGAGAAATTTGAAAAATTTGAAAACTTTAAAAAATTTGAAAAATTTAAAAAATATGTCATACGTGAAAAATTTGAAAAAAAATTTGATAAATTTAAAAATTTGAAAATTTAAAATGTTCAAAAGATTTGAAAAAGTTGAAAAAAAAAAGTTTTGAAAAATTTGAAAAATTTGAAAAATTTGAGAAATTTGAAAAATTTGAAAAAAATTGAAAATTTAAAATGTTCAAAAAATTTGAAAAAACTTGAAAAAAAATTTGTAAAATTTGAAAAAAATTTTAAAAATTTGAAATATTTGAAAAATTTTAAAAATTTGATAAATATTAAAATTTTTAAATTTAAAAAATTTGAAAAATTTTAAAATTTTGAAATATTTGAAAATTTTGAAAAATATGAAAAATTTGATAAATTGAAAAAAAAAATTTGAAAAATTTGAAAAATTTGAAAAATTTGAAAAATTTAAAAAATTTGAAAAATTTGAAAAATTTGAAAAATTTTGAAAAAATTTGAAAATTTGAAAAATTTGAAAAATTTGAAAAATTTGAAAAATTTGAAAAATTTTGAAAAATTTAAAAAATTTGAAAATTTGAAAAATTTGAAAAATTTGAAAAATATGAATAGTTTGAAAATATTGAAAAATTTGATAAATTTGAAAAATTTGAAAAATTTGATAAATTTTAATAATTTTAAAAATTTTAAAAAGTTTAAAAATTTGAAAAATTTGGAAAATTTGAAAAATTTGGAAAATTTGAAAAATTTAAAAATTTGAAAATTTTGAAATTTTGAAAATTTCAAAATTTAAAATGTTCAAATAATTTTAAAAACTTGAAAAAATTTGAAAGATTTGAAAAAACTGTAAAAAATTTAAAAAATTTTAAAAGAAATAAAGAGTTTGAAAAATTTGAAAAAATTTAAAAAATTTGAAAAATTTTAAAATTTTGAAAAATTTTTGAAAATTTTAAAAATTTTAATAACTTATAAAATTTTAAAAATTTGAAAAAGATGTAAATATTGTGAAATTGAATAAAATTTGAAACAAATTATAAAAATTTGATAAAATTTAAAAAATGTGAAATGTTCGACAAATTTGAAAAATTTGAAAAAATTTGAAATAAAAAAATTTTAAAATTAAAAAATTTTAAAAATTTTGAAAAAAAAAAAAATACGAAAAATTTTGAAAAAATTAAAAATATTGAAAAATTTGAAAAATTTTGAAAAATTTGAAAAAAATTTAAAAATTTTTCTTTTTAATATTTGAAAAATTTGAAAGATATGATAAATTTGAAAAAATTTGAAAAATTTGAAAAATTTTGAAAAATTTGAAAAATTTGAAAAATTTAAAAAAATTTGAAAAAATTGAAAATTTGAAAATATTGAAAATTTTGAAAGATTTAAAAATTTGAAAAATTTAAAAATTTCAAAAAATTTGAAAAACTTGAAAAAATTTGAAAAATTTGAAAAAATTTTGAAAAATTTGAAATATTTGAAAAATTTTAAAAATTTGAAAAATTTTAAAATTTTAAAAAATTTTAAAAATCTGAAAATTTTTAAATGAGAAAAAATTTGAAAATTTTGAAAAAAATTTTGAAACAATTGATAAATTTTGAAAAATTTTAAAATTTTGAAAAATTTTAAAAATTTTGAAAAATTTAAAAATTTTGAAAATTTTAAAAATTTGAAAAATTTAAAAAATTTGAAAAATTTGAAAATTTTAAAAAAAAAATTTTAAAAATTTAAAAAATTTAAAAAATTTGAAAAATTTGAAAAATTTAAAAAATTGAAAAATTTGAAAAATTTGAAAAATAAAAATTTGAAAAATTTAAAAATTTTGAAAAATTTAAAATGTTCAAAAGATTTGAAAAATTTGAAAAAAAATTTGAAAGGTTTGAAAAATTTGAAAAATTTGAAATATTTGAAAAATTTGAAAAATTTGAAAAAATTGAAAAAATTTGAAAAATTTGAAAAAATTTGAAAAAATTTGAAAATTTAAAAAATTTGAAAAATTTGAAAATTTTAAAAATTTGAAATATTTAAAAAAAAAATTTGAAAAATTTTAAAAATTTAAAAATTTTAAAATTTGAAATATTTGAAAATTTTGAAAATTTTAAAAAATTTGAAAAATTTGAAAATTTTGAAAAAATTTGAAACTCTTTGAAAAATTTGAAAAAAATTTAAAATTTCAAAAAATTTTAAAAACTTAAAAATTTGAAAAATTTTAAAAATTTTGAAAAATTTGAAAAATTTGAAAAATTTGAAAAATTGAAAAATTTGAAAAATTTGAAAAATTTAAAAATTTGAAAAAATCTGAAAGATTTTGAAAAAATTTAAAAAATTTGAAAATTTGAAAATAAAAAATTTGAAAAATTTAAAAATTTGAAAAATTTGATAAATTTAAAAAAGTTAAAAATTTCTAAAATTTTTAAAAATTTAAAAAATTTGAAAAATTTGAAAAATTGAAAAATTTGAAAAATTTAAAAATTTGAAAAATTTGAAAAAAGTTGAAAAATTTAAAAATTTTGAAAAATTTAAAAATTTAAAAAATTTGAAAAATTTGAAAATTTGAAAAATTTGAAAATTTTGAAAAATTTAAAAATTTGAAAAAAAAATATAAAAATTTGAAAAATTTGAAAAATTTGAAAATTTTGAAAAATTTGAATAATTATAAAAATTTGAAAAATTTTAAAAATTTGAAAAATTTGATAAATTAAAAAATTTGAAAAATTTGAAAAATTTTGAAAACATTGAAAAATTTGAAAATTTTAATGATTATGAAAAATTTGAAAAATTTGAAAAATTTAAAAAATTTAAAAAATTTGAAAAATTTTAAAAATTTGAAAAAATTTTGAAAAATTTTGAAAAAGTTTTAAAAATTTGAAAAAATTTAAAAATTTTGAAAAATTTGAAAAATTTTGAAAAATTTAAAAATTTTTAAAAATTTGAAAAATTTTAAAAATTTGAAAAATTTGAAATTGAATAAAATATATTTGAAACAAAATATAAAAATTTGATAAAATTTAGAAAATGTGAAATGTTCGACAAATTTTAAAAATTTGAAAAAAATTTTAAAATTAAAAAATGTTAAAAAATTTGAAAAAAAATTTGAAAAATTTTGAAAAAATGGAAAATATTGAAAAATTTAACCCATTTGAAAAATTTTAAAAATTTTTTTTTGTAAAATATGAAAAATTTGAAAGATTTAATAAATTTGAAAAATTTGAAAAATTAAAAAAGTTGAAAATTTCTAAAATTTTTAAAAAATAAAAAATTTGAAAAATTTAAAAATTTGAAAAATTTGAAAAATTTTAAAACATTAAAAAATTTGATAAATTTGAAAAATTTGGAAAAATTTAAAAAATATGAAATATTTGAAAATTTTGAAAAAAAATTGAAAAATTAAAAATTTGAAAAATTTAAAATGTTAAAAAATTTGAAAAACTTAAAAAAATTTGAAAGATTTAAAAAATTTTAAAAATTTGAAATATTTGAAAAATTTTGAAAAATTTAAAAAGTTTGAAAAATTTTAAAAATTTTGAAAAGTTTGAAAAATTTTAAAAATTTGAAAATTTGAAAAATTTTAAAAATTTTGAAAAATTTAAAAATTTTATGAAATTTAAAAATTTTGAAAAATTTGAAACATTTGAAAAATTGAAAAATTTGAAAAATTTGAAAAATTTAAAAATTTAAAAAATTTAAAAAATTTGAAAATTTTGAAGAATTTGAAAAATTGAAAAATTTAAAAATATAAAAAAATTTTAAAAATTTGAAAAATTTTAAAATTTGAAAAATTTAATAAATTTGAAAAATTTTAAAAATTTTAAAAAATTTGAAAATTTGGAAAAATTTGAAAACAGAAAAATTTTAGAAATTTAAAAATTTTGAAAAATTTAAAATGTTTCAAAAATTTAAAAAATTTAAAACATTTGAAAAATTTGAAAACATTGAAAAATTTGAAAAATTTAAAATGTTAAAAAATTTTAAAAATTTGAAAAATTTGAAAAGTTTGAAAAAATGAAAAATTTTAAACGTTTGAAAATTTTTAAAAATTTGAAAAAATTTGAAAAATTTGCAAAATTTGATTAAAAAATTTGAAAAAATTTTAAAATTTGAAAAATTTTACAAATTTTAAAAATTTTAAAAATAATATGAAAAATTTGAAAGATTTGAAAAATTTGAAAATTAAAAATGTTCAAAAAATTTGAAAAAACTTGAAAAAATTTGAAAAATTTGAAAAAATTTGAAAAATTTGAAATATTTGAAAAATTTTAAAAATTTGATAAATATTAAAATTTTTAAAAAATTTAAAAAATCTGAAAATTTTAAAATGTTGAAAAATTTGACAATTTTGAAAAATATGAAACAATTGATAAATTCAAAAAAAAATTTAAAAATTTGAAAAATTTGAAAAATTTAAAAAATTTGAAAAATTTGAAATATTTGAAAAATTTGAAAAATATGTCACACGTGAAAAATTTTAAAAAATTTGATAAATTTAAAATTTGAAAATTTAAAATATTCAAAAGATTTGAAAAACTTGAAAAAAATTGAAAGGTTTGAATAATTTGAAAAATTTGAAATATTTGACAAATTTGAAAAATTTGAAAAAAAATGAAAAAATTTGAAAAATTTTAAAAAGTTTTAAAAATTTAAAAAATTTGTAAGATTTGAAAAATTTGATAAATTTGAAAAATTTTAAAAATTTGATAAATTTGAAAAATTTAAAATGTTCAAAAAATTTTAAAATCTTGAAAAAATTTGAAAGATTTGAAAAATTAAAAAATTTTAAAAAATTTAAAAAGAAATAAAAAGTTTTTGAAAATTTGAAAAAAATTTAAAAAAATTCAAAATTTTAAAATTTTGAAAAATTTTTAAAAATTTTAAATTTTTAAAAATTTATAAAATTTTAAAAAATTTTAAAAATTGTGAAAAATTTGAATAAAATTTGAAACAAATTATATAAATTTGATAAAATTTAAAAAATGTGAAATGTTCGACAAATTTGAAAAAATTTGAAAAAAAAAATAAAAAAATGAAAAAAATTTTAAAAAATTTGAAAAAATGTGAAAAATTTAGAAAAAAATTGAAAATATTGAAAAATTTGAACCATTTGAAAAAGTTTAAAAATTTTTTTTTTTTTAAAATTTGGAAAAATTTGAAAATTTTGATAAATTTGAAAAAATTTGAATAATTTGAAAAATATGAAAAAATTAAAAAATTTGAAAATATCTAAAATTTAAAAAAAAAATAAAAAATTTGAAAAATTTGAAAAATTTGAAAAATTGGAAACTTTGAAAATATTGAAAAATTTGAAACATTTAAAAAAGTTGAAAAATTAAAAAAAAATTTGATAAATTTGAAAAATTTGAAAAATTTGAAATAATTTAAGAAAATTTCAAAAAAAATTTGAAAAAACTGAAAAAGTTAAAAATTCGAAAAATTTTTAAAAAATTAAAAATTTAATAAATTTGAAAAAAAATTTGAAAATTTGAAAAACTTGAAAAATTTGAAAAATTTGAAAAATTTGAAAAATTTGAAAAATTTGAAAAATTTGAAAAATTTGAAAAATTTGAAAAATTTGAAAAATTTGAAAAATTTGAAAAATTTGAAAAAATTTGAAAAATTTGAAAAATTTGAAAAATTTGATAAATATGAATAGTTCGAAAATATTGAAAAATTTGATAAATTTGAAAAATTGGAAAAATTTGATAAATTTTTTAATTTTAAAAATTTTAAAAAATTTGAAAAATTGGAAAATTTGAAAAAATTTGAAAAATTTGAAAATTTTGAAAATTTTGAAAAATTTCAAAATTTAAAATGTTCAAATAATTTTAAAAACTTAAAAAAAATTGAAAGATTTGAAAAATTAAAAATTTTAAAAAAATTAAAAAGAAATAAGAGTTTGAAAAATTTGAAAAAATTTAAAAAATTCCAAGATTTTAAAATTTGAAAAATTTTTGAAATTTTTTAAAAACTTTGATAATTTATAAAATTTTAAAAATTTGAAAAAGTTGTAAATATTTGAAATTTGAATAAAATTTGAAAAAATAATTAAAAATTTGATAAAATTTAAAAAATGTGAAATGTTCGAAAAATTTGAAAAATTTGAAAAAATTTGAAAAAAAAAATTTTAAAAATTAAAAAAATTTAAAAAATTTGAAAAAAAAATGAATAATTTTGAAAAAATTGAAAATATTGAAAAGACCCATTTGAAAAAGTTTAAAAATTTTTTTTTTTTAATATTTGAAAAATTTGAAAGATGTGATAAATTTGAAAAATTTGAAAAATATTGAAAAAGTTAAAAAAGTTGAAAATTTCTAAACTTTTAAAAAATAAAAATTTGAAAAATTTGAAAAAATTTGAAAAATCGAAAATTTTGAAAATATTGAAAAAAATTTGAAAAATTTGAAAAATTTAAAAAATTTGATAAATTTGAAAAATTTAAAAAAATTTGAAAATATTGAAAAAATTGAAAAATTTGAAAAAATTTAAAAATTTGAAAAATTTTTGAAAAATTAAAAATTTGAAAAATTTGAAAAAATTTGAAAAATTTGAAAATTTTAAAAATTTTAAACATTTGAAAAGTTTAAAAAATTTGAAAAATTTGAAAAATTTGGAAAATTTGAAAAATTTGAAAATTTGAAAAATTTGGAAAATTTGAAAAAAAAATTTGAAAATTTGAAAATTTTGAAAATTTTGAAAATTTCTAAATTTAAAATGTTCAAATAATTTTAAAAACTTGAAAAAATTTGAAAGATTTGAAAAAAACTGTAAAAAATTTAAAAAAAATTTAAAAGAAATAAAGAGTTTGAAAAATTTGAAAAAATTTAAAAATTCCAAAATTTTAAAATTTTGGAAAACTTTTGAAAATTTTAAAAATTTTAATAACTTATAAAATTTTAAAAATTTGAAAAAGATGTAAATATTGTGAAATTGAATAAAATTTGAAACAAATTATAAAAATTTGATAAAATTTAAAAAATGTGAAATGTTCGACAAATTTGAAAAATTTGAAAAAAATTAAAAAAAATTTTAAAATTAAAAAATTTTAAAAAATTTGAAAAAAAAAATTCGAAAAATGTTGAAAAAATTAAAAATATTGAAAAATTTGACCAATTTGAAAAAGTTTAAAAATTTTTTTCGTTTTAATATTTGAAAAATTTGGAAAGATATGATAAATTTGAAAAAATTTGAAAATAAAAAAAATTTGAACAATATGAAAAATTTGAAAAATTGAAAACTTTGAAAACATTGAAAATTTTGAAAGATTTGAAAAATTTGAAAATTTAAAATGTTCAAAAAATTTGAAAAAACTTGAAAAAAAATTTGAAAAATTTGAAAAAATTTTGAAAAAATTTTAAAAATTTGATAAATATTAAAATTTTTAAAGAATTTTAAAAATCTGAAAATTTTAAAATGTTGAAATATTTGACAACTTTGAAAAAATATGAAACAATTGATAAATTCAAAAAAATTTGAAAAATTTGAAAAATTTGAAAAATTTAAAAAATTTGAAAAATTTAAATATTTGAAAAATTTGAAAAATATGTCATACTTGAAAAATTTGAAAAAAAAAAATTTGATAAATTTGAAAAATTTGAAAATTTAAAATGTTCAAAAGATTTGAAAAACTTGAAAAAAATTGAAAGGTTTGAATAATTTGAAAAATTTGAAATATTTGAGAAATTTGAAAAATTTGAAAAAATTGAAAAAATTTGAAAAATTTGAAAAAATTTGACAAAATTTGAAAAATTAGAAAAATTTGAAAAATTTGAAAAATTTGAAAAACTATTAATTTGAAATATTTGAAAAAATATGAAAAATTTTAAAAATCTGAAAATTTGAAAATTTGAAATATTTGAAAATTTTGAAAAATTTAAAACATTTGAAAAATTTGAAAACATTGAAAAATTTGAAAAATTTGAAACTCTTGGAAAATTTGAAAAAATTTAATGATTACATTGAAAAATTTTGAAAAATTTGAAAAATTTGATAAAAATTAAAAATAGAAAATTTCTAAAATTTTTTAAAAAAAAAAAATTTGAAAAATTTGAAAAATTGAAAAATTTTGAAAATATTGAAAAATTTGACCAATTTGAAAAAGTTTAAAAATTTTTTTCGTTTTAATATTTGAAAAATTTGGAAAGATATGATAAATTTGAAAAAAATTTGAAAAAAAAAAAATTTGAACAATATGAAAAATTTGAAAAATTGAAAACTTTGAAAACATTGAAAATTTTGAAAGATTTGAAAATTTAAAATGTTCAAAAAATTTGAAAAAATTTGAAAAAAAATTTGAAAAATTTGAAAAAAATTTTGAAAAATTTTAAAAATTTTAAAAATTTGATAAATATTAAAATTTTTAAAGAATTTTAAAAATCTGAAAATTTTAAAATGTTGAAATATTTGACAACTTTGAAAAATATGAAACAATTGATAAATTTAAAAAAAATTTGAAAAATTTGAAAAAATTGAAAAAATTTGAAAAATTTGAAAAAATTTGACAAAATTTAAAAAAATTTGACAAAAATTGAAAAATTAGAACAAATTTGAAAAAATTTGAAAATTTTGAAAAACTATTAATTTGAAATATTTTAAAACATATGAAAAATTTTCAAAATCTGAAAATTTGAAAATTTGAAATATTTTAAAATTTAAAAAATTTAAAACATTTGAAAAATTTGAAAAGATTGAAAAAATTTGAAAAAATTTGAAACTTTTGGAAAATTTGAAAAAATTTAAAGTGTTCAAAAAATTTTAAAAACTTGAAAAATTTGAAAAATTTGAAGAATTTGAATAAGTTATACAAATTAAAAAAAATCTGAAAGATTTGAAAAAAATTTGATAAATTTAAAAAATTTGAAAAATTTGAAAAATTTTAATGATTACATTGAAAAATTTGAAAAATTTGAAAAATTTGATAAAATTAAAAAAGTTGAAAATTTCTAAAATTTTTAAAAAATAAAAAATTTGAAAAATTTGAAAAATTGAAAAACTTTGAAAATATTTAAAAATTTGAAAGATTTGAAAAAGTTGAAAAATTTGAAAATTTTGAGAAATTTAAAAATTTTAAAAATTTGAAAAATTTGAACAATTTGAAAAATTTGAAAATTTTGAAAAAATTAAAAACTTGAAAAAAATTTAAAAATTTGCAAAATTTGAAAAATATGAAAACTTGAAAAATTTGAATAAGTTAAACAAATTTGAAATAAAAACTTTGAAAAAATTTGAAAAATTGAAAACTTTGAAAATATTGAAAAATTTGAAACATTTGAAAAAAGTTGAAAAATTTGTAAATTTTGAAAAATTTAAAAATTTAAAAAATTTGATAAATTTGAAAAATTTGAAAAATTTGAAATAATTTAAGAAAATCAAAAAAATTGAAAAAACTGAAAAAGTTAAAAATTCGAAAATTTTTTAAAAAATTAAAAATTTAATAAATTTGAAAAAAATTGAAATTGAAAAACTTGAAAAATTTGAAAAATTTGAAAAATTTGAAAAATTTGAAAAATTTGAAAAATTTGAAAAATTTGAAAATTTGAAAAATTTGAAAAATTTGAAAAATTTGAAAAATTTGAAAAATTTGAAAAATTTGAAAAATTTGAAAAATTTGAAAAATTTGAAAAATTTGAAAAATTTGAAAAATTTGAAAAATTTGATAAATATGAATAGTTCGAAAATATTGAAAAATTTGATAAATTGGAAAAATTGGAAAAGTTTGATAAATTTTTTTTTAAAAAGTTTAAAAATTTGAAAAATTGGAAAATTTGAAAAAAATTTGTAAAATTTGAAAATTTTGAAAATTTTGAAAAATTTCTAAATTTAAAATGTTCAAATAATTTTAAAAACTTAAAAAAATTGAAAGATTTGAAAAAAATACTTTAAAAAATATAAAAGAAATAAGAGTTTGAAAAATTTGAAAAAATTTAAAAAAATTCCAAGATTTTAAAATTTTGAAAAATTTTTGAAAATTTTTAAAAACTTTGATAACTTATAAAATTTTAAAAATTTGAAAAAGTTGTAAATATTGTGAAATTGAATAAAATTTGAAAAAATAATAAAATTTGATAAAATTTAAAAAATGTGAAATGTTCGACAAATTTGATAAATTTGAAAAAAATTTGAAAAAATTTTAACATAAAAAAAATTTAAAAAATTTGAAAAAAAAATATGAATAATTTTGAAAAAATTGAAAATATTGAAAAAGACCCATTTGAAAAAGTTTAAAATTTTTTTTTTTTAATATTTGAAAAATTTGAAAGATGTGATAAATTTGAAAAATTTGAAAAAATATAAAAAAGTTAAAAAAGTTGAAAATTTCTAAACTTTTAAAAAAAATAAAAAATTTGAAAAAATTTGAAAAATCGAAAACTTTGAAAATATTGAAAAAATTTGAAACATTTGAAAAATTTGAAAAAATTTGATAAATTTGAAAAATTTAAAAAAATTTGACAATATTGAAAAAATTGAAAGAACTGAAAAATTTAAAAATTTCGAAAATTTTTAAAAAATTAAAAATTTGATAAATTTGAAAAATTTGAAAAATTTGATCAATTTTAATAATTTTAAACATTTTAAAAAGTTTAACAAATTTGAAAAATTTGAAAAATTTGAAAAATTTGAAAAATTGGAAAATTTGAAAAAAATGTCGAAAATTTGAAAATTTTGAAAATTTTGAAAATTTCTAAATTTAAAATGTTCAAATAATTTTAAAAACTTGAACAAATTTGAAAGATTTGAAAAAAAACTGTAAAAAATTTAAAAAATTTAAAAGAAATAAAGAGTTTGAAAAATTTGAAAAAATTTAAAAATTCCAAAATTTTAAAATTTTGGAAAAATTTTGAAAATTTTAAAAATTTTAATAACTTATAAAATTTTAAAAATTTGAAAAAGATGTAAATTTGTGAAATTGAATAAAATTTGAAACAAATTATAAAATTTGATAAAATTTAAAAAATGTGAAATGTTCGACAAATTTGAAAAATTTGAAAAAATTTAAAAAAATTTTAAAATTAAAAAATTTTAAAAAATTTGAAAAAAAAATATCGAAAAATGTTGAAAAAATTAAAAATATTGAAAAATTTGACCAATTTGAAAAAGTTTAAAAATTTTTTTCGTTTTAATATTTGAAAAATTTGGAAAGATATGATAAATTTGAAAAAATTTGAAAAAAAAATTTGAACAATATGAAAAATTTGAAAAATTTGAAAATTTGATAAATATGAATAGTTCGAAAATATTGAAAAATTTGATAAATTGGAAAAATTGGAAAAGTTTGATAAATTTTTAATTTTAAAAGTTTAAAAAATTTGAAAAATTGGAAAATTTGAAAAAAATTTGAAAAATTTGAAAATTTTGAAAATTTTGAAAAAATTTCTAAATTTAAAATGTTCAAATAATTTTAAAAACTTAAAAAAAATTGAAAGATTTGAAAAAAATACTTTAAAAAATATAAAAGAAATAAGAGTTTGAAAAATTTGAAAAAATTTAAAAAATTCCAAGATTTTAAAATTTTGAAAAATTTTTGAAATTTTTAAAAACTTTGATAACTTATAAAATTTTAAAAATTTGAAAAAGTTGTAAATATTGTGAAATTGAATAAAATTTGAAAAAAATAATAAAATTTGATAAAATTTAAAAAATGTGAAATGTTTGACAAATTTGATAAATTTGAAAAAAAAATTTGAAAAAATTTTAACTAAAAAAATTTAAAAAATTTGAAAAAAAAAAAAAATTGAATAATTTTGAAAAAATTGAAAATATTGAAAAAGACCCATTTGAAAAAGTTTAAAAATTTTTTTTTTTTAATATTTGAAAAATTTGAAAGATGTGATAAATTTGAAAAATTTGAAAATATAAAAAAGTTAAAAAAGTTGAAAATTTCTAAACTTTTAAAAAATAAAAAATTTGAAAAAATTTGAAAAATCGAAAACTTTGAAAATATTGAAAAATTTGAAACATTTGAAAAATTTGAAAAAAATTTGATAAATTTGAAAAATTTAAAAAAAATTTGAGAATATTGAAAAAATTGAAAGAACTGAAAAATTTAAAAATTTTGAAAATTTTTAAAAAATTAAAAATTTGATAAATTTGAAAAATTTGAAAAATTTGATCAATTTTAATAATTTTAAACATTTTAAAAAGTTTAACAAATTTGAAAAATTTGAAAAATTTTGAAAAATTTGAAAAAATTGGAAAATTTGAAAAAAATGTCAAAAAATTTGAAAATTTTGAAAATTTTGAAAATTTCTAAATTTAAAATGTTCAAATAATTTTAAAAACTTGAACAAATTTGAAAGATTTGAAAAAAAACTGTAAAAAATTTAAAAAAATTTAAAAAAGAAATAAAGAGTTTGAAAAATTTGAAAAAATTTAAAAATTCCAAAATTTTAAAATTTTGGATTTTTTTGAAAATTTTAAAAATTTTAATAACTTATAAAATTTTAAAAATTTGAAAAAGATGTAAATATTGTGAAATTGAATAAAATTTGAAACAAATTATAAAATTTGATAAAATTTAAAAAATGTGAAATGTTCGACAAATTTGAAAAATTTGAAAAAAATTTAAAAAAATTTTAAAATTAAAAAATTTTAAAAAATTTGAAAAAATACGAAAAATGTTGAAAAAAATTAAAAATATTGAAAAATTTGAAAAATTTGAAAAAGTTTAAAAAATTTTTTCGTTTTAATATTTGAAAAATTTGGAAAGATATGATAAATTTGAAAAAATTTGAAAAAAAAAAAATTTGAACAATATGAAAAATTTGAAAAAATTGAAAACTTTGAAAATATTGAAAATTTTGAAAGATTTGAAAAATTTGAAAATTTAAAATGTTCAAAAAATTTGAAAAATTTTGAAAAAATTTGAAAAATTTGAAAAAATTTTGAAAAATTTTAAAAATTTGATAAATATTAAAATTTTTAAAGAATTTTAAAAATTTGAAAATTTTAAAATGTTGAAATATTTGACAACTTTGAAAAATATGAAACAATTGATAAATTAAAAATTTTAAAATTTGAAAAATTTGAAAAATTTAAAAAATTTGAAAAATTTAAATATTTGAAAAATTTGAAAAATAAATTGTCAAAATTGAAAAATTTGAAAAAATTTGATAAATTTTGCAATTTGAAAATTTAAAATGTTCAAAAGATTTGAAAAATTTTGAAAAAAAAATTGAAAGGTTTGAATAATTTGAAAATTATTTAAAATTTTGAGAAAATTTGAAAAATTTGAAAAAATTGAAAAAATTTGAAAAAATTTGAAAAAATTTGAAAAATTTGAAAAATTAGAAAAATTTGAAAAAATTTGAAAAAATTTGAAAAATTTAAAATTTGAAATATTTGAAAAATATGAAAAATTTTAAAAATCTGAAAATTTGAAAATTTGAAAAATTTGAAAATTTTGAAAAATTTAAAACATTTGAAAAATTTGAAAACATTGAAAAAATTTGAAAAATTTGAAAATCTTGGAAAATTTGAAAAAATTTAATGATTACATTGAAAAATTTGAAAAATTTGAAAAATTTGATAAAATTAAAAATTTAGAAAATTTCTAAAATTTTTAAAAAAAAAAATTTGAAAAATTTGAAAAATTTGAAAACTTTGAAAATATTGAAAAATTTGAACCAATTTGAAAAAGTTTAAAAATTTTTTTTTTAATATTTGAAAAATTTGGAAAGATATGATAAATTTGAAAAAATTTGAAAAAAAAATTTGAACAATTTGAAAAATTTGAAAAATTTTGAAAACTTTGAAAACATTGAAAATTTTGAAAGATTTGAAAATTTAAAATGTTCAAAAAATTTGAAAAATTTGAAAAAAAATTTGAAAAATTTGAAAAAATTTTGAAAAATTTTAAAAATTTTGAAAAATTTGATAAATTTTAAAATTTTTAAAGAATTTTAAAAATTTGAAAATTTTAAAATGTTGAAAATTTGACAACTTTGAAAAATATGAAACAATTGATAAATAATAAAAAAATTTGAAAAATTTTGAAAAATTTGAAAAAATTTGAAAAATTTGAAAAAATTTGACAAAATTTGAAAAATTTGACAAAAATTGAAAAATTAGAACAAATTTGAAAAATTTGAAAAATTTGAAAAACTATTAATTTGAAATATTTTAAAACATTTGAAAAATTTTCAAAATTTGAAAATTTGAAAATTTGAAATATTTTAAAATTTAAAAAATTTAAAACATTTGAAAAATTTGAAAAGATTGAAAAAATTGAAAAAATTTGAAACTTTTGAAAATTTGAAAAATTTAAAAGTGTTCAAAAAATTTTAAAAACTTGAAAAATTTGAAAAATTTGAAGAATTTGAAAAGTTTGAAAAATTTGAAAAAAATTTGAAAGATTTGAAAAATTTGAAAAATTTGAAAAATTTGAAAAATTTGAAAAATTTTAATGATAAATTGAAAAATTTGAAAAATTTGAAAAATTTGATAAAATTAAAAAATTTGAAAATTTCTAAAATTTTTAAAAAATAAAAAATTTGAAAAATTTGAAAAATTTGAAAACTTTGAAAATATTTAAAAATTTGAAAGATTTGAAAAAATTTGAAAATTTAAAAATTTTGAGAAATTTAAAAATTTTAAAAATTTGAAAAATTTGAAAATTTGAAAAATTTGAAAATTTTGAAAAAAAATTTTAAAAATTTGAAAAAAAATTTAAAAATTTGAAAAATTTGAAAAATAAAAATTTGAAAAATTTGAAAAATTTAAACAAATTTGAAATAAAATTTTGAAAAATTTGAAAAATTGAAAACTTTGAAAATTTGAAAAATTTGAAACATTTGAAAAAAGTTGAAAAATTTGTAAAATTTTGAAAAATTTTAAAAATTTAAAAAATTTGAAAATTTGAAAAATTTGAAAAATTTGAAATAATTTAAGAAAATCAAAAAATTTTGAAAAATTTGAAAAAAATTTAAAAAATTTGAAAATTTTTAAAAAATTAAAAATTTAAAAATTTGAAAAAAATTTAAAAATTGAAAAATTTTGAAAAATTTGAAAAATTTGAAAAATTTGAAAAATTTTGAAAAATTTGAAAAATTTGAAAAATTTGAAAAATTTGAAAAATTTGAAAAATTTGAAAAAATTTGAAAAATTTGAAAAATTTGAAAAATTTTGAAAATTTGAAAAATTTGAAAAATTTGATAAATTTGAAAATTTGGAAAATTTAAAAAATTTGATAAATTTGAAAAATTTGAAAAGTTTAAAAATTTGAAAAATTTTGAAAAGTTTAAAAAATTTGAAAAATTGGAAAATTTGAAAAAAATTTGTAAAATTTGAAAATTTGAAAATTTTGAAAAATTTCTAAATTTAAAATGTTCAAATAATTTTAAAAACTTAAAAAAATTGAAAGATTTGAAAAAATACTTTAAAAAATTTAAAAGAAATAAGAGTTTGAAAAATTTGAAAAAATTTAAAAAAATTCCAAAAATTTTAAAATTTTGAAAAATTTTTTGAAATTTTTTAAAAACTTTGAAAACTTATAAAATTTTAAAAATTTGAAAAATTTGTAAATATTTTGAAATTGAATAAAAATTTGAAAAAATAATAAAATTTGATAAAATTTAAAAATTTGAAATGTTCGACAAATTTGATAAATTTGAAAAAATTTGAAAAAAATTTTAACATAAAAAAATTTAAAAAATTTGAAAAAAAAAAAATATGAATAATTTTGAAAAAATTGAAAATATTGAAAAGACCATTTGAAAAAGTTTAAAAATTTTTTTTTTTAAAATATTTGAAAAATTTGAAAGATGTGATAAATTTGAAAAATTTGAAAAATATAAAAAAAAATTTAAAAAAGTTGAAAATTTCTAAACTTTGAAAAAAATAAAAAATTTGAAAAAATTTGAAAAATTCGAAAACTTTGAAAATATTGAAAAATTTGAAAAATTTGAAAAATTTGAAAAAATTTGAAAAATTTGAAAAATTTAAAAAATTTGAAAATATTGAAAAAAATTTTGAAAGATTTTGAAAAATTTAAAAATTTTAAAAAAATTTTTAAAAAATTAAAAAATTTGATAAATTTGAAAAATTTGAAAATTTGAAAATTTTAATAATTTTAAAAATTTTAAAAGTTTAACAAATTTGAAAAATTTTAAAAAAATTTGGAAAATTTGAAAAATTTGAAAAATTTGAAAATTAATAAAAAAATTTGAAAATTTTGAAAATTTTGAAAATTTTGAAAATTTAAAATTTTCAAATAATTTGAAAAACTTGAACAAATTTGAAAGATTTTAAAAAATAAAAAACTGTAAAAAATTTAAAAAAAAATTTAAAAGAAATAAAGAGTTTGAAAAATTTGAAAAAATTTAAAAATTCCAAAATTTTAAAATTTTGAAAATTTTGAAAATTTTAAAAATTTTAAAACTTATAAAATTTTAAAAATTTGAAAAAAATGTAAATATTGTGAAATTGAATAAAATTTGAAACAAATTATAAAAATTTGATAAAATTTAAAAAATGTGAAATGTTTGACAAATTTGAAAAATTTGAAAAAATTTAAAAAAATTTTAAAATTAAAAAATTTTAAAAAATTTGAAAAAAAAAAATTTGAAAAATTTGAAAAAATTAAAAATATTGAAAAATTTGACAAATTTGAAAAAGTTTAAAAATTTTAAAATTTTAATATTTGAAAAATTTTGAAAGATATGATAAATTTGAAAAAATTTGAAAAATTTGAAAATATAAAAAAAATTTGAAAAATTTGAAAAATTTGAAAAATTGAAAACTTTGAAAACATTGAAAATTTTGAAAGATTTGAAAAATTTGAAAATTTAAAATGTTCAAAAAATTTGAAAAATTTGAAAAATTTGAAAAATTTGAAAATTTTGAAAATTTTAAAAATTTTGAAAAATTTTAAAAATTTGATAAATTTAAAATTTTTAAAAATTTTAAAAATCTGAAAATTTTAAAATTTTGAAAATTTGAAAATTTTGAAAAATTATGAAACAATTGAAAAATTCAAAATTAAAATTTGAAAAATTTGAAAAATTTGAAAAATTTAAAAAATTTGAAAAATTTAAAAATTTGAAAAATTTGAAAAATATGTCAAAAATTTGAAAAATTTAAAAAAATTTGAAAATTTTAAAATTTGAAAATTTAAAAATGTTCAAAAGATTTGAAAAACTTGAAAAAATTTTGAAAGGTTTGAATAATTTGAAAAATTTGAAATATTTGAGAAATTTGAAAAAATTGAAAAAATTTGAAAAATTTGAAAAAATTTGACAAAATTTGAAAAATTTGAAAAAATTTGAAAAATTTGAAAAATTTGAAAATTTTGAAAAATTTGAAACATTTGAAAAATTTGAAAAATTTTAAAAATTTGAAAATTTGAAATATTTGAAAATTTTGAAAAATTTAAAACATTTGAAAAATTTGAAAACATTGAAAAATTTGAAAAATTTGAAAATTTTGGAAAATTTGAAAAATTTTGAAATGATAACATTTGAAAAATTTTAAAAATTTGAAAAATTTGATAAAATTTAAAAAATTTGAAAATTTGAAAAATTTAAAAAAAAAAAAATTTGAAAAATTTGAAAAATTGAAAATTTTGAAAATATTGAAAAATTTGAAAAATTTGAAAAAGTTTAAAATTTTTTCGTTTTAATATTTGAAAAATTTTGAAAGATTTGATAAATTTGAAAAAATTTGAAAAATTTGAAAAAAAAAATTTGAAAAATTTGAAAAATTTGAAAATTTGAAAATTTTGAAAACTTTGAAAATTTTGAAAGATTTGAAAAATTTGAAAATTTTAAAAATTTCAAAAATTTTGAAAAAAATTTGAAAAAATTTGAAAAATTTGAAAAATTTTGAAAAATTTTGAAAAATTTGATAAATATTAAAATTTTAAAAATTTTAAAAATCTGAAAATTTTAAAATGTTGAAATATTTGAAAACTTTGAAAAATTTGAAACATTTGATAAATTTCAAAAAATTTGAAAAATTTGAAAAAATTAAAAAAATTTGAAAATTTTGAAAAATTTGAAAAAATTTGAAAAATTTAAAAAAAATTTGAAAAATTTTGAAAAATTAGAACAAATTTGAAAAATTTGAAAATTTTGAAAAATTTATTAATTTGAAATATTTTAAAACATTTGAAAAATTTTAAAAATTTGAAAATTTGAAAATTTGAAATATTTTAAAATTTTGAAAAATTTAAAACATTTGAAAAATTTGAAAAGATTGAAAAAATTTGAAAAAATTTGAAAATTTTGAAAATTTGAAAAAATTTTGAAAATGTTCAAAAAATTTTAAAAATTTGAAAAATTTGAAAAATTTGAAAAATTTGAATAATTTAAAAAATTTGAAAATTAAAAATTTTGAAAAATTTGAAAAATTTGAAAACTTTGAAAATTTTGAAAAATTTGAAACATTTGAAAAATTTGAAAAATTTGAAAATTTTGAAAAATTTTGAAAAATTTAAAAAATTTGAAAATTTGAAAAATTTGAAAAATTTGAAATAATTTAAGAAAATTTGAAAAATTTGAAAAAATTTGAAAAATTCGAAAATTTTGAAAAATTTTTAAAAATTTGAAAAATTTGATAAATTTGAAAAAAAATTTGAAAAATTTGAAAAATTTGAAAAATTTGAAAAATTTGAAAAATTTGAAAAATTTGATAAATTTGAAAAGTTTGAAAATATTGAAAAATTTGATAAATTTGAAAAATTTGAAAAATTTGATAAATTTTGAAAATTTAAATTTTAAAAAATTTTAAAAGTTTGAAAAATTTGAAAAATTTGGAAAATTTGAAAAATTTGAAAATTTGAAAAAAAATTTGAAAAATTTGAAAATTTTGAAAATTTTGAAAAATTTGAAAATTTGAAAATGTTCAAATAATTTTAAAAACTTAAAAAATTTGAAAGATTTGAAAAAAAATTTAAAAAATTTAAATGAAATAAGAGTTTAAAAAATTTAAAAAAAATTTAAAAATTTCCAAGATTTTAAAATTTTGAAAAAAAAATTTTGAAAATTTTAAAAACTTTGATAACTTATAAAATTTTAAAAATTTGAAAAATTTGTAAAAATTGTGAAATTGAATTTAAAATTTGAAAAATTTAAAAAATTTGATAAAATTAAAAAAATGTAAAATGTTTGACAAATTTGAAAATTTTGAAAAAATTTGAAAAAATTTTAAAATTTTAAAAAATTTAAAAAATTTGAAAAAAAAAGAAAAATTTTGAAAAAATTAAAAATATTGAAAAATTTGACCCATTTGAAAAAAGTTTAAAAAATTTTAAAATTTTTAATATTTGAAAAATTTTGAAAGATATGATAAATTTGAAAAAATTTGAAAAATTTGAAAAAAAAAATTTGAACAATATGAAAAATTTGAAAAAAAAATTTTGAAAAATTGAAAACTTTGAAAATATTGAAAATTTTGAAAGATTTGAAAAATGTTGAAAATTTAAAATGTTCAAAAAATTTAAAAATTTGAAAAATTTGAAAAATTTGAAATATTTGAAAAATTTTAAAAATTTGATAAATATTAAAATTTTAAAAAATTTAAAAATTCTGAAAATTTTAAAATGTTGAAATATTTAACAATTTTTAAAAATATGAAACATTTGATAAATTTAAAAAAAAATTTTAAAAAATTTGAAAAATTTGAAAAATTTGAAAAATTTGAAAAATTTGAAAAATTTGAAAAAGTTTAAAAAATTGAAAAATTTGAAAAATTTGAAAAATTTGAAAAAAAAATTTGAAAAATATTAAAAATTTTAAAAAATTTAAAAAATTTGAAAATATTAAAATGTTGAAATATTTGAAAATTTTGAAAAATATGAAACAATTGAAAATTCAAAAAAATTTGAAAATTTGAAAAATTTTGAAAATTTGAAAAATTTGAAAATTTTGAAAAATTTGAAAAATTTGAAAAATTTAAAAATTTGAAAAATTTGAAATATTTGAAAAATTTGAAAAATGTTTGAAAAATTTGAAAAATTTGATAAATTTGAAAATTTGAAAATTTAAAATGTTCAAAAGATTTGAAAAACTTGAAAAAAAAATTGAAAGGTTTGAATAATTTAAAAAAATTTGAAATATTTGAGAAATTTGAAAAATTTGAAAAATTTGAAAAAAAATTTGAAAAATTTGAAAAAATTTGACAAAATTTGAAAAATTTGAAAAATTTGAAAAATTTGAAAAAACTATTAATTTGAAATATTTGAAAAATTATGAAAAATTTTAAAAACTTGAAAATTTTAAAATTTTGAAATATTTGAAAATTTTGAAAAATTTAAAACATTTGAAAAATTTGAAAACATTGAAAAATTTCAAAACTCTTTGAAAATTTGAAAAATTTAAAATGTTCAAAAATTTTAAAAACTTGAAAAATTTGAAAAATTTGAAGAATTTGAAAAATTTGAAAAAAATTGAAAAATTTGAAAAATTTGAATAAGTTATAAAAATTTGAAAAAATTTGAAAGATTTGAAAAAATTTGATAAATTTAAAATATTTGAAAAATTTAAAAAAATTTTAATAATTTGAACATTGAAAAATTTGAAAAATTTGATAAAATTTAAAAAATTTGAAAATTTTGAAAAATTTAAAAAAAAATAAAAAATTTGAAAAATTTGAAAAATTGAAAACTTTGAAAAATTTTAAAAATTTGAAAATTTTGAGAAATTTAAAAATTTAAAAAAATTTGAAAAATTTGAAAATTTGAAAAATTTGAAAATTTTGAAAAATTAAAAATTTGAAAAAATTTTAAAAATTTGCAAAATTTGAAAAATTTGAAAATTTGAAAAATTTGAATAAGTTATACAAATTTGAAAAATCTTAAAAATTTGAAAAAATTTGATAAATTTTAAAAATTTGAAAAATTTGAAAAGTTTGAAAAATTTGCAAAATTAGAAAAATTTTAAAGATTAAATTGAAAAATTTTAAAAATTTGAAAAATTTAAAAAATTGAAAAATTTTAAAAATTTGAAAAAAATTGAAAAATTTTAAAATGTTTTGAAAATTTTAAAAATATTTATAAGATTTTAAAAATTTGAAAATTTGAAAAATTTAAAAATTTGATAAATTTGAAAAATTTTAAAAAATTTGAAAATTTTGAAAATTGAATAAAAATATATGAAAAAAATTTAAAAATTTGATAAAATTTAAAATATGTGAAATGTTTGAAAATTTTAAAAATTTGAAAAAAAAATTTTAAAATTTAAAAAATGTTAAATAATTTGAAAAAAATATGAAAAATTTTGCAAAAATGGAAAATATTTAAAAAAATTTGACACATTTGAAAAATTAAAAAATTTTTTGTAAAATATGAAAAAATTTAATATGTTAAAAAATTTAAAAAACTTGAAAAATTTGAAGAATTTGAAAATTTGAAAAATTTAAAAATTTGAAAAATTTACAAAAATTTTAAAAATTTGACAAACATTTTTAAGATTTAAAAATTTTAAAGATTTAAAAATTTTATAAATTTTAAAAATTTTGAAAAATTTTAAAAATTTGGAAAATTTGAAAAATTTTGAAAAATTTGATAAATTTTGAAAATGTTCAACAAATTTTAAAAATTTGAAACATTTGAAAAATTTGAAAACATTGAAAAATTTGAAAAATTTAAAAATGTTAAAAATTTTAAAAATTTGAAAAAATTTGAAGAGTTTGAAAAATATAAAAAATTTTAAAAAATTTGAAAAATTTTTTTGAAAAATTTGAAAAATTTGAAAAATTTGAAAAATTTGAAAATTTGAAAAATTTGAAAACAGAAAAATTAATAAATTTGATAGATTTAAAATGTTCAAAAAGTTTTAAAAACATGAACAAATTTGAAGAATTTGAAAAAAAAATGAAAAATTTTAAAAACATGAAAAACTTTTAAAAATTTGAAAAAATTTGAAAGATTTGAAAAATATTTATAAATCTGAAAATTTTAAGATTTGAAAAATTTGAAAATTTTGAAAATTTAAAAATTTGAAAAATTTAATAATGTTAAAAAATTTTAAAATCTTGAAAAATTTGAAAAATTTGAAAATTTGAATAAATTTTAAAAAATTTGAAAAATTTTTAAAAATTTAAAAATTTTGAAAAATTTGAAAGATTTTAAAAATTTGAAAATTTGAAAAATTTTGATAAATTTGATAAATTTAAAATGTTCAAAAAATTTTAAAAATTTAAAGTGTAAATTTGAAAAATTTGAAAACATTTGAAAAATTTGAAAAATTTAAAAATTTTAAAAATTTGAAAAATTTGAAGAGTTTGAAAAATTTTGAAAAATTTTAAAAAATTAAAAATTTTTAAAAATTTAAAAATTTTGAAAAATTTTGAAAAATTTGATAAATTTGAAAAATTTGATAAATTTTAAAAATTTTAAAATTTTTACTTAAAAAAAAAGAAAAATTTGAAAAATTTGAAAAATTTAAAAATTTTGAAAAATTTTGAAAAAATTTGAAAAATTTGAAAAATTTGAAAAATTTGAAAAATTTGAAAAATTTGAAAAATTTGAAAATTTGAAAAATTTAAAAACTTTGAAAAATTTTGAAAAATTTGAAAAAAAAAATTTGAAAAATTTGAAAAATTTTAAAATTTATTTAAAAATTTTAAACATTTAAAAATTTGATAAATTTGAAAAATTTGAAAAATTTGAAAAATTTGAAAAATTTGAAAAATTTGAAAAATTTTAAAAAAATTTTGAAAAAAATTGAAAAATTTGAAAATTTGAAAATTTTAAAATGTTCAAAAAATTTGAAAAATTTAAAAAAATTTGAAAGATTTGAAAAAAATTATAAAATTTGAAATATTTGAAAAATTTGAAAAATTTTAAAACTTTGAAAAATTTTAAAAATTTTAAAAATATGAAAATTGTAAGTTTTGAAATATGTGAAAATTTTGAAAACATAAAAAAATTTGAAAAATTTATAATGTTAAAAAATTTTAAAAAATTTAAACATTTGAAGAATTACAAAAAATGAAAAAATTTTACAAACATGAAAAATTTTTAAAAATTTGAAAAAAATTGAAAGATTTAAAAAATTTTATAAATTTTGAAAATTAGAAAACATAGAAAAATTTGATAAATTTGATAAACGTAAAATGTTCAAAAAATTTTAAAAACTTAAAAAAATTTGAAAGATTTGAAAAATTTTAAAAAAATTTGAAAAGTTTAAGAAACTTGAAAAAATTTAAAAATTTTGAAAATTAAAAAAAAAAAAAAAAGTTTGAGAAATTTGAAAAAATTTAAAAAATTTCCATAAATTTTAAAATTTTGAAAATTTTAAAATTTTCTTTGAAAATTTTGAAAAATTTGAAACATTTGAAAAATTTAAAAATTTTGAAAAATTTGAAAAATTTGAACCTTTTGAAAATTTGAAAAATTTAAAATGTTCAATGAATTTTAAAAACTTGAAATATTTGAAAAATTTGAAGAATTTGAAAAATTTGAGAAAATGAAAAATTTGAAAATATTGAAAAATGTTTAAAAATTTTAAAAAATTTGAAAGATTTGAAAAATTTGATAAATTTAAAAAATTTGAAAAGTTTGAAAACATTGAAAAATTTGAAAAATTTAAAATGTTCAAAAAAATTTAAAAACTTGAAAAAATTTGAAAGAAATTTGAAAAAATTTGAAAAATTTGAAAAAAATTGAAAACTTTAAAAAATTTGAAATATTTAAAGATTTAAAAATTTAAAAAAATAAAAAGTTTGAGAAATTTGAAAAAAATTTTGAAAAATTTTTGAAAAAATTTTGAAAAATTTTAAAATTTTAAAAAATTTTAAAATTTGAAATATTTGAAAAATTTGAAAAATTTGAAAATTTGAAAAATTTTAAAAAATTTTAAAAATCTTAAAAATTTTAAAAATTTGAAAATTTTAAAAATTTGAAAAAAATTTGAAAATTTTGAAATATTTAAAAATTTGAAAAATTTGAAAAATTTTAGATATTTTAAAAATTAAAAAAATTTTAAAAATTTGAAAAATTTGAAAATTTTGAAAAATTTAAAAATTTGAAAATTTAAAAAATTTGAAAACATTTGAAAATTTTGAAAAATTTAAAAATGTTAAAAAATTTTAAAAATTTTGAAAAAATTTGAAAAATTTGAAAAATTTGAAAAATTTGAAAAATTTGAAAAAATTTTGAAAAATTTAAAAAATTTGAAAAATTTGAAAAATTTGAAAAATTTGAAAAATTTGAAAAATTTGAAAAATTTAAAAATTTTGAAAAATTTGAAAATTTTGAAAAATTTAAAAATTTTGAAAAATTTTTGAAAAAAAATTTTGAAAAATTTAAAAATGTTTAAAAATTTTAAAAATTTTGAAAATTTTAAAAATTTTGAAAAATTTGAAAATTTTGAAAATTTGAAAAATTTGAAAAATTTGAAAATTTTGAAAAATTTTAAAAATTTGAAAATTTGAAAAATTTTGAAAAATTTTAAAAAATTTAAAAATTTTGAAAATTTGAAAAAATTTTAAAAATTTAAAAATTTTGAAAAATTTAAAAAATTTGAAAAATTTAAAAATTTGAAAAATTTGAAAATTTTGAAAAATTTAAAAATTTTGAAAAATTTAAAAATTTTAAAAATTGAAAAATTTGAAAATTTTGAAAATTTTAAAAAAATTTGAAAAATTTAAAATTTGAAAAATTTTAAAAATTTGAAAATTTAAAAATTTTAAAAATTTAAAAAATTTGAAAAATTTAAAAATTTTGAAAAATTTAAAAATTTTGAAAAATTTTTGTAAAATCTGAAAAATTTAAAAATTTTTTTAAAAAAATTTTTTGAAAAATTTGAAAAAAAATTTGAAAAATTTAAAAAATTTAAAAATTTGAAAAATTTGAAAATTTTGAAAAATTTGAAAAATTTGAAAAATTTAAAAATTTTGAAAAATTTAAAAAATTTGAAAAATTTAAAAATTTTGAAAAATTTGAAAATTTTAAAAATTTAATAAATTTTAAAAACTTAAAATTTGAAAAATTTGAAAAATTTTGAAAATTTTAAAAATTTTTAAAAATTTTGAAAAATTTAAAAATTTTGAAAAATTTAAAAATTTGAAAAATTTGAAAATTTTGAAAAATTTAAAAATTTAAAAAATTTAAAAAATTTTGAAAAATTTAAAAATTTGAAAAATTTAAAAAAATTGAAAATTTGAAAAAATTTTTAAAATTTGAAAAATTTGAAAAATTTTGAAAATTTTGAAAAATTTAAAAATTTGAAAAATTTAAAAATTTTGAAAATTTAAAAAATTTGAAAACTTAAAAAATTTAAAAAATTAAAAAAAATTTGAAAAATTTAAAAATTTTGAAAAATTTAAAAATTTTGAAAAATTTTAAAAATTTTGAAAGTTTGAAAATTGAAAAATTTTTTTGAAAAAATTTAAAAGATTTGAAAGATTTTAAAAATTTGATAAATTTGAAAATTTTGAAAAATTTAAAAATTTTAAAATTTTTAAAACTTTGAAAAAATTTTGAAAAATTTGAAAAAAATTTTTAAAATTTATAAAATTTGCAAAATTTTAAAAATTTGAAAAATTTAAAATTTGAAAATTTTGAAAATTTTGAAAAATTAAAAATTTAAAAATTTAAAAAATTTTAAAAAATTTGAAAAATTTAAAAAATTTTAAAAATTTTAAAAATTTTAAAAATTTGAAAAATTTGAAAATTTGAAAAATTTGAAAATTTGAAAAATATTTGAAAATTTTATTGAAAAATTTGAAAATTTAAAATGTTCAAAAAATTTTAAAAACTTAAAAAAATTTTAAAAATTTAAAAAATTGTAAAATTTGAAAAAAATTTGAAAAATATGAAAAATTTAAAAATTTTAAAATTTTTAAAAATTTGAAAATTTATGTTTCAAAATATTTGAAAATTTTGATAACATTAAAAAATTTGAAAAATTTAAAATGTTAAAAAATTTAAAAAACTTGAAAAATTTGAAGAATTTGAAAAAATGAAAAAATTTTAAAAATATGAAAAATTTTTAAAAATTTGAAAAAATTTGAAAGATTTGAAAAATTTTATAAATTTGAAAAATTAGATAACATAGAAAAATTTGATAAATTTGATAAATCTAAAATGTTCAAAAAATTTTAAAAAAAATTGAAGAGTTTAAGAAATTTGAAAAATTTAAAAATTTGAAAATTAAAAAAAAATTAAAAAGTTTTGAAAAATTTGAAAAATTTAAAAATTGAAAATATTTTAAATTTTGAAAATTTTTAATTTTCTTTGAAAAATTTGAAAAAATTTGAAAAATTTGAAAAATTTAAAAACATTGAAAAATTTTTAACCTTTTTAAAAATTTTGAAAAATTTAAAATGTTCAAGAAATTTTAAAAACTTGAAAAATTTGAAAAATTTGAAAAATTTAAAAAATTTGAGAAAATTTGAAAAATTTAAAAATTTGAAAAATGTTTAAAAATTTTAAAAATGTTTAAAAATTTTAAAAATTTGAAAGATTTGAAAAATTTTAAAAATTTTAAAAATTTAAAAATTTGAAAACATTAAAAAATTTGATAAATTTAAAAAATTTGAAAAATTTAAAAATGTTGAAAAATTTAAAAAACTTGAAAAAATTGAAAACTTTAAAAATTGGAAATATTTAAAGATTTAAAAATTTAAAGAAATAAAAAATTTGAAAATTTTGAAAAATTTTAAAAAAATTTGAAAAATTTAAAAATTTTAAAAAATTTGAAAAATTTTGAAAAATTTGAAAAATTTGAAAAAATTTGAAAATTTTGAAAAATTTAAAAAATTTGAAACATTTAAAAATTTTGAAAACATTGAAAAATTTGAAAAATTTAAAAATGTTAAAAATTTTAAAATATCGAAAACATTTAAAAAATTTGAAAAACTCTTGAAAAATTTGAAAAATTTTAAAATGGTAAATATTTTAAAAATTTGAAAAATTTGAAAGTTTAAAAATTTGAAAAAATTGAAAAATTTGAAAAATTTGAAAAATTTAAAAATTTGAAAAAATTTTAAAAATTTGAAAAATTTGAAATTTTGAAAATTTGAAAAATTTGAAAAAATTTGAAAAATTTTAAAAATTTGAAAAATTTGAAAAATTTGAAAAATTTTAAAAAACTTGAAAAATTTGAAAGATTTGTAAAAAATTTTGAAAATTTAAAAAATTTGAAAAATTTAAAAAATTTGAAAATATTTAAAAATTTGAAAAATTTAAAAAATTTTAAAAATTTGAAAAATTTAAAAATTTGAAAAATTTTTAAAATTTGAAAAATTTGAAAAATTTTAAAAATTTTAAAAATCTGAAAAATTTTGAAAAATTTGAAAAAATTTTGAAAAATTTAAAAAATTTGAAAATTTAAAAATTTTGAAAAATTTAAAAATTTTGAAAAATTTAAAATTTTGAAAATTTTGAAAAATTTTGAAAAATTTAAAAATTTTAAAAAATTTAAAATTTTGAAAAATTTGAAAAATTTAAAAATTTTAAAAATTTGAAAAATTTGAAAATTTTGAAAAATTTGAAAAATTTAAAAATTTTGAAAAATTTAAAAATTTTGAAAATTTAAAAATTTTGAAAAATTTAAAAAATTTTGAAAAATTTAAAAATTTTGAAAAATTTGAAAAATTTTGAAAAATTTAAAAATTTTGAAAATTTAAAAATTTTGAAAAATTTAAAAATTTTGAAAAATTTAAAAAATTTAAAAATTTAAAAATTTTGAAAAATTTAAAAAATTTGAAAAATTTAAAAATTTTGAAAAATTTGAAAAATTTGAAAAATTTAAAAATTTTGAAAAATTTTAAAAATTTGAAAAATTTTAAAAATTTTGAAAAATTTAAAAATTTTGAAAAATTTTAAAAATTTGAAATTTAAAAATTTGAAAATTTTTTGAAAATTTAAAAAATTTTGAAAAATTTGAAAAATTTAAAAAAAAATTTAAAAAAATTTTGAAAAATTTAAAAAAAATTTGAAAAAATTTAAAAATTTTGAAAAATTTAAAAATTTTGAAAAATTTAAAAATTTTGAAAAAAAATTTTGAAAATTTTAAAAAATTTGAAAAATTTGAAAAATTTTAAAATTTTGAAAAATTTAAAAATTTTGAAAAATTTAAAAATTTTGAAAAATTTGAAAAATTTTGAAAAATTTAAAAATTTTAAAAAAAAAATTTAAAAATTTAAAAAAATTTGAAAAATTTTGAAAAATTTAAAAATTTTGAAAAATTTAAAAATTTTGAAAAATTTAAAAATTTTGAAAAATTTAAAAATTTTGAAAAATTTAAAAATTTTGAAAAATTTAAAAATTTTGAAAAATTTAAAAATTTTGAAAAATTTAAAAAAAAAATTTAAAAAATTTGAAAAATTTAAAAATTTTGAAAAATTTAAAAATTTTAAAATTTTTAAAAATTTTGAAAAATTTAAAAATTTGAAAAATTTTTTTGAAAAATTTAAAAATTTTGAAAAATTTAAAAATTTTGAAAAATTTAAAAATTTGAAAAATTTAAAAATTTAAAAAATTTAAAAATTTTGAAAAAATTTGAAAAATTTAAAAATTTTGAAAAATTTAAAAATTTTGAAAAATTTAAAAATTTTGAAAAATTTAAAAATTTAAAAAATTTAAAAATTTTGAAAATTTAAAAATTTTGAAAAATTTAAAAATTTTGAAAAATTTAAAAATTTTGAAAATTTTAAAATTTTGAAAAATTTAAAAATTTTGAAAAATTTAAAAATTTTGAAAAATTTAAAAAATTTAAAAAATTTAAAAATTTTGAAAATTTTAAAAATTTAAAAAAAAAATTTAAAAATTTTGAAAAAATTTTGAAAAATTTAAAAATTTTAAAAAAATTTAAAAATTTAAAAATTTTGAAAAATTTAAAAATTTGAAAAATTTAAAAATTTTAAAAATTTAAAAATTTTGAAAAATTTAAAAATTTTGAAAAATTTTAAAAATTTTGAAAAATTTAAAAATTTTGAAAAATTTAAAAATTTTGAAAAATTTAAAAATTTTGAAAAATTTAAAAATTTTGAAAAATTTAAAAATTTTGAAAAATTTAAAAATTTTGAAAAATTTAAAAATTTTGAAAAATTTAAAAATTTTGAAAAATTTAAAAATTTTGAAAAAAAAATTTAAAAATTTTGAAAAATTTAAAAAATTTTGAAAAATTTAAAAATTTTGAAAAATTTAAAAATTTTGAAAAATTTAAAAATTTTGAAAAATTTAAAAATTTTGAAAAATTTAAAAATTTTGAAAAATTTAAAAATTTTGAAAAATTTAAAAATTTTGAAAAATTTAAAAATTTTGAAAAATTAAAAATTTTGAAAAATTTAAAAATTTTGAAAAATTTAAAAAATTTTGAAAAATTTAAAAATTTTGAAAATTTAAAAATTTTGAAAATTTTAAAATTTTGAAAAATTTAAAAATTTTGAAAAATTTAAAAATTTTGAAAAATTTAAAAATTTTGAAAAATTTAAAAATTTTGAAAATTTAAAAATTTTGAAAAATTTAAAAATTTTGAAAAAATTTAAAAATTTTGAAAATTTAAAAATTTTGAAAAATTTAAAAATTTTGAAAAATTTAAAAATTTTGAAAAATTTAAAAATTTTGAAAAATTTAAAAATTTTAAAAATTTTAAAAATTTTAAAATTTTGAAAAATTTAAAAATTTTGAAAAATTTAAAAATTTTGAAAAATTTAAAAATTTTGAAAAATTTAAAAATTTTGAAAAATTTAAAAATTTTGAAAAATTTAAAAAATTTTGAAAAATTTAAAAATTTTGAAAAATTTAAAAATTTTGAAAAATTTAAAAATTTTGAAAAATTTAAAAATTTTGAAAAATTTAAAAATTTTGAAAAATTTAAAAATTTTGAAAAATTTTAAAAATTTTGAAAATTTTAAAATTTTAAAAAATTTAAAAATTTTGAAAAATTTAAAAATTTTGAAAAATTTAAAAATTTTGAAAAATTTAAAAATTTTGAAAAATTTAAAAATTTTGAAAAATTTAAAAATTTTGAAAAATTTTGAAAAATTTAAAAATTTTAAAAATTTGAAAAATTTAAAAATTTTGAAAAATTTAAAAATTTTGAAAAATTTAAAAATTTTGAAAATTTTAAAAATTTTGAAAAATTTAAAAATTTGAAAATTTTAAAAATTTTAAAAATTTAAAAATTTTGAAAAATTTAAAAATTTAAAAATTTAAAAATTTAAAAATTTTGAAAAATTTAAAAATTTTGAAAAATTTAAAAATTTTGAAAAATTTAAAAATTTTGAAAAATTTAAAAATTTTGAAAAATTTAAAAATTTTGAAAAATTTGAAAAATTTTGAAAAATTTAAAAATTTTGAAAAATTTAAAAATTTTGAAAAATTTAAAAATTTTGAAAAATTTAAAAATTTTGAAAAATTTAAAAATTTTGAAAAATTTAAAAATTTTGAAAAATTTAAAAATTTTGAAAAAATTTAAAAATTTTGAAAAATTTAAAAATTTTGAAAAATTTAAAAATTTTGAAAAATTTAAAAATTTTGAAAAATTTAAAAATTTTGAAAAATTTAAAAATTTTGAAAAATTTAAAAATTTTGAAAAATTTAAAAATTTTGAAAAATTTAAAAATTTTGAAAAATTTAAAAATTTGAAAAATTTTAAAAAATTTAAAAATTTTGAAAATTTTAAAAATTTTGAAAAATTTTGAAAAAAAATTTTGAAAAATTTAAAAATTTTGAAAAATTTAAAAATTTTGAAAAATTTAAAAATTTTGAAAAATTTAAAAATTTTGAAAAATTTAAAAATTTTGAAAAATTTAAAAATTTTGAAAAATTTAAAAATTTTGAAAAAATTTAAAAATTTTGAAAAATTTAAAAATTTTGAAAAATTTAAAAATTTTGAAAAATTTAAAAATTTTGAAAAATTTAAAAATTTTGAAAAATTTAAAAATTTTGAAAAATTTAAAAATTTTGAAAAATTTAAAAATTTTAAAAATTTTGAAAAATTTTAAAAAATTTTGAAAAATTTAAAAATTTTGAAAAATTTAAAATTTTTGAAAAATTTAAAAATTTTGAAAAATTTGAAAAAAAAAATTTTGAAAAATTTAAAAATTTTGAAAAATTTTAAAATTTTGAAAAATTTTAAAATTTTGAAAAATTTAAAAATTTTGAAAAATTTAAAAATTTTGAAAAATTTAAAAATTTTAAAAATTTAAAAATTTTGAAAAATTTAAAAATTTTAAAAAATTTAAAAATTTTGAAAAATTTAAAAATTTTGAAAAATTTAAAAATTTTGAAAAATTTTAAAAATTTTGAAAAATTTAAAAATTTTGAAAAATTTAAAAATTTTGAAAAATTTAAAAATTTGAAAAATTAAAAATTTTGAAAAATTTAAAAATTTTGAAAATTTAAAAATTTTGAAAAATTTAAAAATTTTGAAAAATTTAAAAATTTTGAAAAAATTTAAAAATTTTGAAAAATTTAAAAATTTTGAAAAATTTAAAAATTTTGAAAAATTTAAAAATTTTGAAAAATTTAAAAATTTTGAAAAATTTGAAAATTTAAAATTTTGAAAAATTTTAAAAATTTGAAAAATTTAAAAATTTTGAAAAATTTAAAAATTTTGAAAAATTTAAAAATTTTGAAAAATTTAAAAATTTTGAAAAATTTAAAAATTTTGAAAAATTTAAAAATTTTGAAAAATTTAAAAATTTTGAAAAATTTAAAAATTTTGAAAAATTTTAAAATTTTGAAAAATTTAAAAATTTTGAAAAATTTAAAAATTTAATAATTTTAAAAATTTTGAAAAATTTAAAAATTTTGAAAAATTTAAAATTTTCAAAAATTTAAAAATTTTGAAAAATTTAAAATTTTGAAAAATTTAAAAATTTTGAAAAATTTAAAAATTTTGAAAAAATTTAAAAATTTTGAAAAATTTAAAAATTTTGAAAAATTTAAAAATTTTGAAAAATTTCAAAAAATAAAATTTGAAAAATTTAAAAATTTTGAAAAATTTGAAAAAAATTTTGAAAAATTTAAAAATTTTGAAAAATTTAAAAATTTTGAAAAATTTAAAAATTTTGAAAAATTTAAAAATTTTGAAAAATTTAAAAATTTTGGAAAAATTTAAAAATTTTGAAAAATTTAAAAATTTTGAAAAATTTAAAAATTTTGAAAAATTTAAAAATTTTGAAAAATTTGAAAAATTTGAAAAATTTTAAAAATTTTGAAAAAAAAATTTTAAAAATTTTGAAAAATTTTGAAAAATTTAAAAATTTTGAAAAATTTAAAAATTTTGAAAAATTTAAAAATTTTGAAAAATTTAGAAATTTTGCAAAATTTGAAAATTTTAAAAAATTTAAAATTTTGAAAAATTTAAAAATTTGAAAAATTTAAAATTTTGAAAAATTTAAAAATTTTGAAAAATTTTAAAAATTTTGAAAAATTTAAAAATTTTGAAAAATTTAAAAATTTTGAAAAATTTTAAAAATTTTGAAAAATTTAAAAATTTTAAAAATTTTGAAAAATTTTAAAATTTTGAAAAATTTAAAAATTTTGAAAAATTTAAAAATTTTGAAAAATTTTAAAATTTTGAAAAATTTAAAAATTTTGAAAAATTTTAAAATTTTGAAAAATTTAAAAATTTTGAAAAATTTAAAAATTTTGAAAAATTTTAAAATTTTGAAAAATTTAAAAATTTTGAAAAATTTAAAAATTTTGAAAAATTTAAAATTTTGAAAATTTAAAAATTTTGAAAAATTTAAAAATTTTGAAAAATTTAAAAATTTTGAAAAATTTAAAAATTTTGAAAAAATTTTAAAAATTTTGAAAAATTTAAAATTTTGAAAAATTTAAAAATTTGAAAAATTTAAAAATTTTGAAAAATTTTAAAAAATTTTGAAAAATTTAAAAATTTTCAAAAATTTAAAAATTTTGAAAAATTTAAAATTTTGAAAAATTTAAAAATTTTGAAAAATTTTTTGAAAAATTTAAAAATTTTGAAAAATTTAAAATTTTGAAAAATTTAAAAATTTGAAAAATTTAAAAATTTTGCAAAATTTAAAAATTTTGAAAAAATTTAAAAATTTTGAAAAATTTAAAAATTTTGAAAAATTTAAAAATTTTGAAAAATTTAAAAATTTTGAAAAATTTAAAATTTTGAAAAATTTAAAAATTTTGAAAAATTTAAAAATTTTGAAAAATTTAAAAATTTTGAAAAATTTAAAAATTTTGAAAAATTTTAAATTTTAAAATTTTGAAAAATTTAAAAATTTTGAAAAATTTAAAAATTTTGAAAAATTTAAAAATTTTGAAAAATTTAAAAATTTTAAAAATTTAAAAATTTTAAAAATTTTAAAAATTTGAAATTTTGAAAAATTTAAAAATTTTAAAAATTTAAAAATTTTGAAAAATTTAAAAATTTTGAAAAATTTAAAAATTTTGAAAAATTTAAAAATTTTGAAAAATTTAAAATTTTGAAAAATTTAAAAATTTTGAAAAATTTAAAAATTTTGAAAAATTTAAAAATTTTGAAAAATTTTAAAATTTTGAAAAATTTAAAAATTTGAAAAATTTAAAAATTTTGAAAAATTTAAAAATTTTGAAAAATTTTAAAATTTTGAAAAATTTAAAAATTTTGAAAAATTTAAAAATTTTGGAAAATTTAAAAATTTTGAAAAATTTAAAAAATTTGAAAAATTTAAAAATTTTGAAAAATTTTAAAAATTTTGAAAATTTAAAAATTTTGAAAAATTTAAAAATTTTGAAAAATTTAAAAATTTTGAAAAATTTAAAAATTTTGAAAAATTTAAAATTTTGAAAAATTTAAAAATTTTGAAAAATTTAAAAATTTTGAAAAATTTAAAAATTTTAAAAATTTTAAAAATTTAAAAATTTTGAAAAATTTTAAAAAATTTGAAAAATTTAAAATTTTGAAAAATTTAAAAATTTTGAAAAATTTAAAAATTTTGAAAAATTTAAAAATTTTGAAAAATTTAAAAATTTTGAAAAATTTAAAAATTTTGAAAAATTTAAAAATTTTGAAAAATTTAAAAATTTTGAAAAATTTAAAAATTTTGAAAAATTTAAAAAATTTAAAAATTTTGAAAATTTAAAAATTTTGAAAAATTTAAAAATTTTGAATAAAAATTTAAAAATTTTGGAAAATTTAAAAATTTTGAAAAATTTAAAAATTTTGAAAAATTTAAAAATTTTGAAAAATTTAAAAATTTTAAAAATTTTGAAAAATTTAAAAATTTTGAAAAAAAATTTAAAAATTTTGAAAAATTTAAAAATTTTGAAAAATTTTGAAAAATTTAAAAATTTTGAAAAATTTAAAAATTTTAAAAAATTTAAAAATTTTGAAAAATTTAAAATTTTGAAAAATTTTAAAATTTTGAAAAATTTAAAAATTTTAAAAAATTTAAAAATTTTGAAAAATTTAAAAATTTGAAAAATTTAAAAATTTTGAAAAATTTAAAAATTTTGAAAAATTTAAAAATTTTGAAAAATTTAAAAATTTTGAAAAATTTAAAAATTTTGAAAAATTTAAAAATTTTGAAAAATTTAAAAATTTTGAAAATTTAAAAATTTTGAAAAATTTAAAAATTTTGAAAAATTTAAAAATTTTTAAAAAATTTAAAAATTTTGAAAAATTTAAAAATTTTGAAAAATTTAAAAATTTTGAAAAATTTAAAAATTTTGAAAAATTTAAAAATTTTGAAAATTATTTAAAATTTTGAAAAATTTAAAAATTTTGAAAAATTAAAAATTTTGAAAAATTTAAAAATTTTGAAAAATTAAAAAAATTTTGAAAAATTTAAAAATTTTGAAAAATTTTAAAAAATTTGAAAAATTTAAAAATTTTGAAAAATTTAAAAATTTTGAAAAATTTAAAAATTTTGAAAAATTTAAAAATTTTGAAAAATTTAAAAATTTTGAAAAATTTAAAAATTTTGAAAAATTTTAAAAATTTAAAATTTAAAAAATTTAAAAATTTTGAAAAATTTAAAAATTTTGTTAAAAATTTAAAATTTTTGAAAAAAAATTTTTAAAAATTTGAAAAAATTTAAAAATTTTGAAAAATTTAAAAATTTTGAAAAATTTGAAAAAATTTGAAAAATTTGAAAAATTTTGAAAAAATTTAAAAATTTTGAAAAATTTAAAAATTTTGAAAAATTTAAAAAATTTGAAAAATTTAAAATTATTTTGAAAAATTTAAAATTTTGAAAAATTTAAAAATTTTGAAAAATTTAAAAATTTTGAAAAATTTTAAAAATTTAAAAATTTGAAAAATTTAAAATTTTGAAAAATTTAAAAATTTTGAAAAATTTAAAAAATTTAAAAAATTTTAAAAATTTTGAAAAATTTAAAAATTTTGAAAAATTTAAAAATTTTGAAAAATTTAAAAATTTTGAAAAATTTAAAAATTTTGAAAAATTTAAAAATTTTGAAAAATTTAAAAATTTTGAAAAATTTAAAATTTTGAAAAATTTAAAAATTTTGAAATTAAAATTTTGAAAAATTTAAAAATTTTGAAAAATTTAAAAATTTTGAAAAATTTAAAATATTTAAAAATTTAAAAATTTTAAAATTTTGAAAAATTTAAAAAATTTGAAAATTTTAAAAAAATTTTGAAAAATTTAAAAATTTTGAAAAATTTAAAAAATTTGAAAATTTAAAAAATTTAAAAATTTTGAAAAAAATTAAAAATTTTAAAAAATTTAAAAATTTTAAAAATTTGAAAAATTTGAAAAATTTAAAAATTTTAAAAATTTTAAAATTTTGTAAAAATTTAAAAAATTTTGAAAATTTAAAAATTTTGAAAAATTTAAAAATTTTGAAAAATTTAAAAATTTGAAAAATTTAAAAATTTTGAAAAATTTAAAAATTTTGAAAAATTTAAAAATTTTGAAAAATTTAAAAATTTTGAAAATATTAAAATTTTTGAAAAATTTAAAAATTTTGAAAAAATTTAAAAATTTTGAAAAAATTTAAAAATTTTGAAAAATTTAAAAAATTTTGAAAAATTTTAAAAATTTGAAAATTTTGTTTAAAAATTTTAAAAATTTTGAAAATTTAAAAAATTTGAAAAATTTAAAATTTTAAAAAATTTTAAAAATTTTGAAAAAATTTAAAAATTTAAAATTGAAAAAATTTAAAAATTTTGAAAAATTTAAAAATTTTGAAAAATTTAAAAATTTTGAAAAATTTAAAAATTTTGAAAAATTTAAAATTTTGAAAAATTTAAAAAATTTGAAAATTTAAAAATTTTAAAAAATTTAAATTAAAAAATTAAAAATTTTGAAAAATTTAAAAATTTTGAAAAATTTAAAAATTTTGAAAAATTTAAAAATTTTGAAAAATTTAAAAATTTTGAAAAATTTAAAAAATTTGAAAAAAAATTTGAAAATTTAAAAATTTTGAAAATTTTAAATTTTTTAAAAATTTTGAAAAATTTAAAAAATTTGAAAAATTTAAAAATTTTGAAAAATTTAAAATTTTGAAAATTTGAAAAATTTAAAAATTTTGAAAAATTTTAAAAATTTTAAAAAAAATTTTGAAAAATTTTGAAAAATTTAAAAATTTTGAAAAATTTAAAAATTTTGAAAAATTTGAAAAAATTTAAAAATTTTAAAAATTTTAAAAATTTTAAAAAATTTAAAAATTTTGAAAAATTTAAAAAATTTGAAAAATTTAAAAATTTGAAAAAAAAATTTAAAAATTTTGAAAAATTTAAAAATTTTGAAAAATTTAAAAATTTGAAAAAATTTTAAAAATTTGAAAAAAATTGAAAAATTTAAAAAATTTAAAATTTTTAAAAATTTAAAAATTTTGAAAAATTTAAAAATTTTGAAAAATTTAAAAATTTTGAAAATTTAAAAAATTTTGAAAAATTTAAAAATTTTGAAAATATTTAAAAATTTTGAAAAATTTGAAAAATTTGAAAAATTTAAAAATTTTGAAAAATTTAAAAATTTTGAAAAATTTAAAAATTTTAAAAAATTTAAAAATTTTAAAAATTTAAAAATTTTGAAAAATTTAAAAAATTTGAAAAATTTAAAAATTTTGAAAATTTGAAAAATTTAAAAAATTTAAAAATTTTAAAAATTTTGAAAAATTTAAAATTTTGAAAAATTTAAAAATTTTGAAAAATTTAAAAATTTTAAAAATTTAAAAATTTTGAAAAATTTAAAAATTTTGAAAAATTTTAAAAATTTTGAAAAAATTTAAAAAATTTGAAAAATTTAAAAATTTTGAAAAATTTAAAAATTTTGAAAAAAATTTGAAAAATTTGAAAAATTTAAAAATTTTGAAAAATTTAAAAAATTTGAAAAATTTTAAAAATTTTGAAAAAATTTGAAAAATTTTGAAAAAATTTAAAATTTTGAAAAATTTAAAAATTTTGAAAAATTAAAATTTTGAAAAATTTAAAATTTTAAAAAATTTAAAAAATTTTAAAATTTTAAAAATTTGAAAAATTTTAAAAATTTGAAAAATTTGAAAAATTTAAAAATTTTGAAAAATTTTAAAAATTTGAAAAATTTAAAAATTTTGAAAAATTTAAAAATTTTGAAAATTTGAAAATTTTTGAAAAATTTTAAAAATTTTGAAAAATTTAAAAATTTTGAAAAATTTAAAAATTTTGAAAAATTTTAAAAATTTTGAAAAATTGAAAAATTTTGAAAAATTTAAAAATTTTAAAAATTATTTAAAAAATTTGAAAAATTTAAAAATTTTAAAAAATTTAAAAATTTTGAAAAATTTAAAAAATTTGAAAAATTTAAAAATTTTGAAAAAATTTAAAAAATTTGAAAAATTTAAAAATTTAAAAAAATTTAAAAATTTTGAAAAAATTTAAAAATTTTGAAAAAATTTAAAAATTTTGAAAAATTTAAAAATTTTGAAAAATTTAAAAATTTTGAAAAATTTAAAAAATTTGAAAAATTTTAAAAAATTTGAAAAATTTAAAATTTATTTTAAAAATTTAAAAATTTTGAAAAATTTAAAATTTGTAAAAATTTAAAAAAATTTAAAAATTTGAAAAATTTGAAAAATTTAAAAAATTTGAAAATTTTAAAATTTTGAAAAATTTTGAAAAATTTGAAAAAATTTTGAAAAATTTAAAAATTTTAAAAATTTAAAAATTTTGAAAAAAAATTTAAAAATTTTGAAAAATTTAAAAAATTTGAAAAAATTTAAAAATTTTGAAAAATTTAAAAATTTTGAAAAATTTAAAAATTTTGAAAAAAAATTTAAAAAATTTAAAAATTTTGAAAAATTTTAAAAATTTTGAAAAATTTAAAAATTTTGAAAAATTTTAAAAAATTTGAAAAATTTAAAAATTTTGAAAAATTTTAAAAAATTTAAAAAAAAATTTAAAAATTTAAAAAAAATTTAAAAATTTTGAAAAATTTAAAAATTTTGAAAAATTTAAAAATTTTGAAAAATTTAAAAAATTTTGAAAAATTTTGAAAAAATTTGAAAAATTTAAAAAATTTGAAAAATTTAAAAATTTTTGAAAAATTTAAAAATTTTGAAAATATTAAAATTTTGAAAAATTTAAAAATTTTGAAAAAATTTAAAAATTTTGAAAAATTTAAAAATTTTGAAAAATTTTAAAAATTTTGAAAAATTTTTTTGAAAAATTTAAAAATTTGAAAAATTTTAAAAATTTTGAAAAATTTGAAAAAATTTAAAAATTTTGAAAAATTTAAAAAATTTGAAAAATTTAAAAATTTTGAAAAATTTAAAATTTTGAAAAATTTAAAAATTTTGAAAATTTTAAAAATTTTGAAAAAATTTTTAAAAAATTTGAAAAATTTAAAAATTTTGAAAAATTTGAAAAATTTAAAAAATTTAAAAATTTTGAAAAATTTAAAAATTTTGAAAAATTTAAAAATTTTAAAAATTTAAAAATTTTGAAAAATTTAAAAATTTTGAAAAATTTTAAAAATTTTGAAAAATTTAAAAATTTTGAAAAATTTAAAAAATTTTAAAAATTTAAAAATTTTGAAAATATTTAAAAATTTTGAAAAATTTAAAATATTTGAAAAAAATTTTAAAAATTTAAAAATTTTGAAAAATTTAAAAATTTTGAAAAATTTAAAAATTTTAAAAAATTTAAAAATTTTGAAAAATTTAAAAATTTTGAAAAATTTTTAAAAATTTTGAAAAATTTAAAAATTTTGAAAAATTTAAAAATTTTGAAAAATTTAAAAATTTTGAAAAATTTAAAAAATTTGAAAAATTTAAAATTTGAAAAAATTTGAAAAATTTGAAAAATTTTGAAAAATTTAAAAATTTTGAAAAATTTAAAAATTTTAAAAAATTTAAAAATTTTAAAAATTTTAAAAATTTTGAAAAATTTAAAAAATTTTGAAAAATTTAAAAAATTTATGAAAATTTAAAAAATTTGAAAAATTTAAAAATTTTGAAAATTTAAAAATTTTGAAAAATTTAAAAATTTTGAAAAATTTAAAAATTTTGAAAAAATTTAAAAAATTTGAAAAATTTAAAAATTTTGAAAAATTTAAAAATTTTGAAAATTTAAAAATTTTGAAAAATTTAAAAATTTTGAAAAATTTAAAAATTTTGAAAAATTTAAAAATTTTGAAAAAATTTAAAAATTTTGAAAAATTTAAAAATTTTTGAAAAATTTAAAAATTTGAAAAATTTGAAAAATTTTAAAAATTTGAAAAATTTGAAAAATTTGAAAAATTTAAAAATTTAAAAAATTTGAAAAATTTAAAAATTTTGAAAAAAAAAATTTAAAAATTTTAAAAATTTTAAAAATTTAAAAATTTTGAAAAATTTTAAAAATTTTGAAAAATTTTAAAAATTTTGAAAAATTTAAAAATTTAAAAATTTTAAAAATTTAAAAATTTTGAAAAATTAAAAAATTTTGAAAAATTTAAAAATTTTGAAAAATTTAAAAATTTTGAAAAATTTAAAAATTTTGAAAAATTTAAAAATTTTGAAAAATTTAAAAATTTTGAAAAAATTTAAAAATTTTGAAAAATTTAAAAATTTTGAAAAATTTAAAAATTTTGAAAAATTTAAAAATTTTGAAAAATTTAAAAATTTTGAAAAATTTAAAAATTTTGAAAAATTTAAAAATTTTGAAAAATTTAAAAATTTTGAAAAATTTAAAAATTTAAAAATTTAAAAATTTTGAAAAATTTAAAAATTTTGAAAAATTTTAAAATTTTGAAAAATTTGAAAAATTTGAAAAATTTAAAAATTTTGAAAAATTTTGAAAAATTTTGAAAAATTTGAAAAATTTTAAAAATTTGAAAAATTTAAAAATTTTGAAAAAAATTTGAAAAATTTAAAAAATTTGAAAAATTTAAAAATTTTGAAAAATTTAAAAATTTTGAAAAATTTAAAAATTTTGAAAAATTTAAAAATTTTGAAAAATTTAAAAATTTTGAAAAATTTAAAAAATTTGAAATTATTAAAATTTTGAAAAATTTAAAAATTTTGAAAAAATTTGAAAAATTTTGAAAAATTTAAAAATTTTGAAAAATTTAAAAATTTTAAAAATTTAAAAATTTAAAAAAAATTAAAAAATTTTGAAAATTTAAAAATTTTGAAAAATTTAAAAATTTTGAAAAAATTTAAAAATTTTGAAAAATTTAAAAATTTTGAAAAATTTAAAAATTTAAAAAAAATTTAAAAATTTTGAAAAATTTAAAAATTTTTAAAAAATTTAAAAATTTTGAAAAATTTAAAAATTTTGAAAAATTTAAAATTTTGAAAAATTTTAAAAATTTTGAAAAATTTAAAAAATTTGAAAAATTTAAAAATTTTGAAAAATTTAAAAAATTTTAAAAAAAATTTTGAAAATTAAAAAAAAATTTTGAAAAATTTAAAAATTTAAAAAATTTTAAAAATTTTGAAAAATTTAAAAAATTTTGAAAAATTTAAAAATTTTGAAAAATTTTTAAAAATTTTGAAAAATTTAAAAATTTTGAAAAAATTTAAAAATTTTGAAAAATTTAAAAATTTTGAAAAAATTTAAAAATTTTGAAAAATTTTAAAAATTTTGAAAAATTTAAAAATTTTGAAAAATTTAAAAATTTTGAAAAATTTAAAAATTTTGAAAAAATTTAAAAATTTTTAAAAAAATTTTGAAAAATTTAAAAATTTTGAAAAATTTAAAAATTATAAAAAAATTTAAAAATTTTAAAAATTTTTAAAAATTTTGAAAATTTTAAAAATTTAAAAATTTTGAAAAATTTAAAAAATTTGAAAAATTTAAAAATTTTGAAAATTTAAAAATTTTAAAAAATTTGAAAAATTTAAAAAATTTAAAATTTTGAAAAATTTAAAAATTTGAAAAATTTAAAAATTTTGAAAAATTTTGAAAAATTTTAAAAATTTGAAAAATTTAAAAATTTTGAAAAATTTAAAAAATTTAAAAAAATTTGAAAAAATTTTTAAAAAATTTGAAAAATTTTGAAAAAATTTAAAAATTTTGAAAAATTTAAAAATTTTGAAAAATTTAAAAATTTTGAAAAATTTAAAAATTTTGAAAAATTTTAAAAATTTGAAAAATTTAAAAATTTTAAAAATTTAAAAATTTGAAAAATTTTAAAAATTTTAAAAAAATTTAAAAATTTTGAAAAATTTAAAAAATTTGAAAAATTTGAAAATTTTAAAAATTTTGAAAAATTTAAAAATTTTGAAAAATTTGAAAAATTTTGAAAAAAATTTAAAAATTTTGAAAAAATTAAAAAAAATTTTGAAAAATTTTAAAAATTTTGAAAAATTTAAAAATTTTGAAAAATTTAAAAATTTTAAAAAATTTAAAAATTTTGAAAAATTTTTAAAATTTTGAAAAATTTAAAAAATTTTAAAAATTTAAAAATTTTGAAAAATTTAAAAAATTTGAAAAAATTTAAAAATTTTGAAAAATTTAAAAATTTAAAAATTTTAAAAAAATTTAAAAAATTTGAAAATTATTAAAAATTTTGAAAATTAAAAATTTTGAAAAATTTAAAAATTTGAAAAAATTTAAAAATTTTGAAAAATTTAAAAAAATTGAAAATAAAAATTTTAAAAATTTGAAAAATTTGAAAAATTGAAAAAAAATTTTTAAAAATTTAAAAATTTTGAAAAATTTAAAAAATTTAAAAAATTTAAAAATTTGAAAAATTTGAAAAATTTTGAAAAATTTAAAAATTTTAAAAATTTTAAAAATTTGAAAAATTTTGAAAATTTTGAAAAATTTAAAAATTTTAAAAATTTAAAAAATTTGAAAAATTTGAAAAATTTTAAAAAATTTAAAAAAAAATTTTGAAAAAATTTGAAAAAAAATTTGAAAAATTTGAAAAATTTTGAAAAATTTAAAAATTTTGAAAAAAAATTTGAAAAATTTGAAAAATTTGAAAAATTTGAAAAAATTTGAAAAATTTGAAAAATTTAAAAATTTTGAAAAAATTGAAAAATTTTGAAAAATTTAAAAATTTGAAAAATTTTGAAAAATTTGAAAAATTTTAAAAATTTGAAAATTTAAAAATTTGAAAAAATTTAAAAATTTTAAAAAATTTAAAAATTTTAAAAAATTTAAAAAATTTAAAAATTTAAAAATTTGAAAAATTTAAAATTTAAAAATTTTGAAAAATTTAAAAAAAATTTAAAAAAATTTTAAAAATTTTAAAATTTTAAAAATTTTGAAAAATTTAAAAAAAAAATTTTAAAAAATTTAAAAAATTTGAAAAATTTTAAAAATTTTGAAATTTAAAAATTTTGAAAAATTTAAAAATTTTGAAAAATTTTGAAAAATTTTAAAAAATTTGAAAAATTTAAAAAATTTGAAAAATTTGAAAAAATTTTGAAAAATTTAAAAATTTTGAAAAATTTAAAAAAAAAATTTAAAAAATTTAAAAAATTTTAAAAACTTTAAAAATTTGAAAAAATTTAAAAAATTTATAAATTTTTTAAAATTTTTAAAAATTTGAAAGATTTAAAAAATTTGAAAAATTTGAATAATTTGAAAAATTTGAAAAAATTTGAAAATTTTGAAAAATTTTGAAAAATTTTGAAAAATTTAAAAATTTAAAAATTTAAAAAATTTGAAAATTTTCAAAAAAATTTGAAAAATTTAAAAATTTTAAAAAAATTTAAAAAAAGTTGAAAATTTCAAAAATTTTTAAAAAAAATTTAAAAATTTGAAAAATTTTAAAAAATTTAAAAATTTCAACAATTTGAAAAATTTGACAAAAATTTGAAAAATTTGAAAAATTTGAAAAAAATAGAAAAAAAAGAAAGAGTTAAAAATTTCGAAAAATTTTAAAAAAATTTAAAAAATTTGAAAAAAATTGAAAAATTTAGAAAATTTAAAAATCTTGAAAAATTTTAATAATTTGAAAAATTTGAAATGTTTGATTGTAAAATTTAATGAATTTAAAAAATTTTAATAATAAAATTTGAAAAATTTAAAAAATTTGAAAAAATTTGAAAATTTTGAATAAATTTAAAAATTTTGAAAACATTGAAAAATTTTGAAAAATTTTAAAAATTTTAAAAATTTTAAAAATTTTAAAAATTTTAAAAATTTTAAAAATTTTAAAAATTTAAAAATTTTAAAAAAATTTAAAAATTTTGAAAAATTTAAAAATTTTGAAAAATTTAAAAATTTTGAAAAATTTAAAAATTTTGAAAAATTTAAAAATTTTGAAAAATTTAAAAATTTTGAAAAATTTGAAAAATTTTGAAAAATTGAAAATTTTGAAAAATTTAAAAATTTTGAAAAATTTGAAAAATTTTAAAAAAAAATTTAAAACATTAAAAAATTTGATAAATTTGAAAAATTTGAAAAATATTTAAAATTTGAAAAATTTTGAAAAAATTGAAAAATTTAAAAAATTTAAAAATTTTGAAAAATTTAAAAAATTTGAAAAATTTAAAAATTTTGAAAAATTTAAAAAATTTAAAAAATTTTAAAAATTTTAAAAAAAATTTTAAAAATTTTAAAAATTTAAAAATTTAAAAAATTTTGAAAATTTTAAAAAATTTTAAAAAATTTTAAAAATTTTGAAAAATTTTTAAAAAATTTGAAAAATTAAAAAAATTTGAAAAATTTAAAAATGTTAAAAAATTTTAAAAATTTTGAAAAAATTTTAAAAATTTGAAAAATTTAAAAATTTTGAAAAATTTAAAAATTTTGAAAAAATTTAAAAAATTTGAAAAATTAAAAAATTTGAAAAAATTTTAAAAATTTGAAATAAATTTGAAAAAAAAAAAAAGAGATGAAAATTTCGAAAATTTTGAAAAAATTAAAATTTTGAAAAAAATTGAAAGATTTCAAAAATTTAAAAATCTTGAAAAATTTTGAAAATTTGAAAAATTTGTTTGATAACATTGAGAAATTTAATAAATTTGAAAAATTTTAATAATTTGAAAAATTTGAAAAACATTTAAAAACTGAAAAATTTAAAAACAAAATTGAAAAATCTGCAATTTGAAAATTTACAATGCTCAAAAAATTTGAAAAAACTTAAAAAAAAATTTTAAAATTTTTTCAAAAATTTGAAAAATTAGCAAAATTTCGAAAAATTTTGAAAAAAAAATTTTAAAAATTTTAAAAATTTGAAAAAAATTGTAAAATTTTTAAAAATTTGAAAAAATTTTAAAGATTTAATAAGTTTGATGAATTTGAAAAATTTTAAAACTTAAAAAATTTGAAAAAAATTTAAAAAATTTTAAAACATTTTAAATTTAAGAAAAAGAATTTAAAATAAGAAGTTATTTCAAAAAAATATAAAATAATTTAAAAATTTTAAAATTTTTAAAAATTTTAAAAATTTTTAAAAATTTAAAAATTTTTAAAAATTTAAAAAATTTGAAAAATTTAAAAATTTTGAAAAGGTTAAAAATTTTGAAAATTTTAAAAATTTAAAAATTTGAAAAATTTGAAAAATTTAAAAAATTTAAAAAAATTTTGAAAAATTTAAAAAATTTGAAAAAAATTTTGAAAAATTTTAAAAAATTTGAAAAATTTGAAAAAATTGGAAAAAATTTCAAAATTTTAAAAATTTTAAAAATTTTGAAAAATTTGAAAATTTTGATAACATTTTAAAAAATTTAATAAATTTGAAAAATTTGAAAAATATGTAAAACCTGAAAAATTTGAAAAAAATTAAAAAAATTTGAAAAATTTGAAAAATTTAAAAATTTTGAAAAAATTTTAAAAAAAAATTTGTAAAGATTTATAAAATTTAAAAAAATTTGAAAAAAATTGAAATATTTGAAAAATTTTAAAAATTTTAAAAAATTTAAAAATTTTAAAAATTTAAAAATTTTAAAAAATTTGAAAATTTTAAAATATTTAAAAATTTGACAATTTTGAATAATTTAAAACATTTGAAAAATTTTAATATATTTGAAAAATTTTAAAATTTGGAAAATTTGAAAAATTTTAAAAAATTTTAAAAAAAATTAAAAAAAATTTAAAAAAATTGAAAAAAAAAGAAATATTTAAAAATTTGAAAATTTTGAAAAATTTTAAAAATTTTAAAAATTTAAAAAAATTGAAAACTTTAAAAAATTTGAAAAAATTTAAAAATTTGAAAAATTTAAAAAAAAAAAAGGTTGAAAAATTTAAAAATTTTGAAAAATTTAAAAAATTCCAAAATTTTGAAAAATTTTGAAAAATTTGAAAAAAAAATTTTGAAAAATTTAAAAATTTTAAAAAATTTTAAAAATTTGAAAAAAAAATTTGTAAAATTTGAAATATTTGAAAAATTTAAAAAAAATTTGAAAAATTTAAAAAATTTAAAAATTTTGAAAAATTTGAAATATTTGAAAATTTTGAAAAATTTGAAATGTTTTAAAAATTTGAAACATTTAAAAAAATTTAAAATGAAACTCTTTGAAAAATTTAAAATGTTCAAAAAATTTTAAAAACTTGAAAAATTTGAAAAATTTGAAAAATTTAAAAAAAATGAAAAATTTGAAAAAAATGAAAAATTTGAAAAAGTTTTAAAAATTTAAAAATAAAAATTTGAAAAATTTAAAAAATTTTGAAAATTTAAAAATTTTGAAAAATTTAAAAATTTTGAAAAATTTAAAAATTTTGAAAAATTTAAAAATTTTGAAAAATTTAAAAATTTGAAAAATTTAAAAATTTTGAAAAATTTTAAAAATTTTGAAAAATTTAAAAATTTTGAAAAATTTAAAAAATTTGAAAAATTTAAAAATTTTGAAAAATTTAAAAATTTAAAAAAAAAAAAATTTTGAAAAATTTAAAAATTTTGAAAAATTAAAAAATTTGAAAAATTTAAAAAATTTAGAAAAATTTAAAAATTTTGAAAAATTTTGAAAAATTTAAAAATTTTGAAAAAATTTAAAAATTTTGAAAAATTTAAAAATTTGAAAAATTTAAAAATTTTGAAAATTTGAAAAATTTTGAAAAATTTAAAAATTTGAAAAATTTAAAAAATTTTAAAAATTTAAAAATTTTGAAAAAATTTAAAAATTTTGAAAAATTTAAAAATTTTGAAAAATTTAAAAATTTTGAAAAATTTAAAAATTTTAAAAAATTTAAAAATTTGAAAAAAAAATTTAAAAATTTTGAAAAATTTAAAAATTTTGAAAAATTAAAAAATTTAAAAAATTTTTAAAAATTTAAAAATTTTGAAAAATTTTGAAAAATTTTAAAAAAAATTTAAAAATTTTTGAAAAAAATTTAAAAATTTTGAAAAATTTAAAAATTTTGAAAAATTTAAAAATTTTGAAAAATTTAAAAATTTTGAAAAATTTAAAAAATTTGAAAAATTTAAAAATTTTGAAAAATTTAAAAATTTTGAAAAATTTAAAAATTTTGAAAAATTTAAAAATTTTGAAAAATTTAAAAAATTTGAAAAATTTGAAAAATTTTGAAAAATTTAAAAATTTTAAAAATTTTGAAAAATTTTTAAAAATTTAAAAAATTTAAAAATTTTAAAAAATTTAAAAAAATTTTGAAAAATTTAAAAATTTTGAAAAATTTAAAAATTTTAAAAAGTTTAAAAATTTAAAAAAATTTAAAAATTTAAAAATTTTAAAATTTTAAAAATTTTGAAAAATTTAAAAAATTTAAAAAAAATTTAAAAATTTGAAAAATTTGAAAAAAATTTTGAAAAATTTTAAAATTTTGAAAAATTTGAAAATTTTGAAAAATTTAAAAATTTGAAAAATTTGAAAAATTTAAAAATTTTGAAAAATTTAAAAATTTTGAAAAATTTAAAAATTTTAAAAATTTTAAAAAATTTTGAAAAATTTAAAAATTTTGAAAAATTTAAAAATTTAAAAATTTTAAAAATTTTAAAAATTTTGAAAAATTTAAAAATTTTGAAAAATTTAAAAATTTTGAAAAATTTAAAAATTTTAAAAAATTTAAAAATTTGAAAAATTTTAAAAATTTTGAAAAATTTAAAAATTTTGAAAAATTTAAAAATTTTGAAAAATTTAAAAATTTTGAAAAATTTAAAAATTTTGAAAAATTTAAAAATTTTGAAAAATTTAAAAATTTTGAAAAATTTAAAAATTTTGAAAAATTTAAAAATTTTAAAAATTTTAAAAATTTTGAAAAATTTAAAAATTTTGAAAAATTTAAAAATTTTGAAAAATTTAAAAATTTGAAAAAATTTAAAAAATTTGAAAAATTTGAAAAATTTTGAAAAATTTAAAAAAATTTTGAAAAATTTGAAAAATTTTGAAAAATTTAAAAATTTTGAAAAATTTTAAAAATTTTGAAAAATTTAAAAATTTTGAAAAATTTAAAAATTTTGAAAAATTTAAAAATTTTGAAAAATTTAAAAATTTTGAAAAATTTAAAAATTTTGAAAAAATTTAAAAATTTTAAAAAAATTTTTAAAAATTTGAAAAATTTTAAAAATTTTGAAAAATTTTAAAAATTTTAAAAATTTAAAAATTTTGAAAAATTTTAAAAATTTTGAAAAATTTAAAAATTTTGAAAAATTTAAAAATTTTGAAAAATTTAAAAATTTTGAAAAATTTAAAAATTTTGAAAAATTTAAAAATTTTGAAAAAATTTAAAAATTTTGAAAAATTTAAAAATTTTGAAAAATTTAAAAATTTTGAAAAATTTAAAAATTTTGAAAAATTTAAAAAATTTTTAAAAATTTTGAAAAATTTAAAAATTTTGAAAAATTTAAAAATTTTGAAAAATTTAAAAATTTTGAAAAATTTAAAAATTTTAAAAAATTTAAAAATTTTGAAAAATTTTAAAAAATTTTAAAAATTTTTGAAAATTTTAAAAAATTTAAAAATTTGAAAAATTTAAAAATTTTGAAAAATTTAAAAATTTTGAAAAATTTAAAAATTTTGAAAAATTTAAAAATTTTGAAAATTTAAAAATTTTAAAAAATTTAAAAATTTTGAAAAATTTAAAAATTTTGAAAAATTTAAAAATTTTGAAAAATTTAAAAATTTTGAAAAATTTAAAAATTTTGAAAAATTTAAAAATTTTGAAAAATTTAAAAATTTTGAAAAATTTAAAAATTTTGAAAAATTTAAAAATTTTGAAAAATTTAAAAAATTTTGAAAAATTTAAAAATTTTGAAAAATTTAAAAATTTTAAAAAATTTGAAAAATTTAAAAATTTTAAAAATTTTAAAAATTTTAAAAAATTTAAAAATTTAAAAAATTTTAAAAATTTTAAAAATTTTGAAAAATTTAAAAATTTTAAAAAATTTTAAAAATTTTGAAAAAAAATTTTAAAAATTTTAAAAATTTTGAAAAATTTAAAAATTTTGAAAAATTTAAAAATTTTAAAAATTTAAAAATTTTGAAAAATTTAAAAATTTTGAAAAATTTAAAAATTTTGAAAAATTTAAAAATTTTGAAAAATTTAAAAATTTTGAAAAATTTAAAAATTTTGAAAAATTTAAAAATTTTGAAAAATTTAAAAATTTTGAAAAATTTAAAAATTTTGAAAAATTTAAAAATTTTGAAAAATTTAAAAATTTTGAAAAATTTAAAAATTTTGAAAAATTTAAAAATTTTGAAAAATTTAAAAATTTTGAAAAAATTTAAAAATTTTGAAAAATTTAAAAATTTTGAAAAATTTAAAATTTGAAAAATTTAAAAAATTTAAAAATTTTGAAAATTTTAAAAAATTTGAAAAATTTAAAAATTTTGAAAAATTTAAAAATTTTGAAAAATTTAAAAATTTTGAAAAATTTAAAAATTTTGAAAAATTTAAAAATTTTGAAAAATTTAAAAATTTTGAAAAATTTAAAAATTTTGAAAAATTTAAAAATTTTGAAAAATTTAAAATTTTGAAAAATTTAAAAATTTTGAAAAATTTAAAAATTTTGAAAAATTTAAAAATTTTGAAAAATTTAAAAATTTTGAAAAATTTAAAAATTTTGAAAAATTTAAAAATTTTGAAAAATTTAAAAATTTTGAAAAATTTAAAAATTTTGAAAAATTTAAAAATTTTGAAAAATTTAAAAATTTTGAAAAATTTAAAAATTTTGAAAAATTTAAAAATTTTGAAAAATTTTAAAAATTTTGAAAAATTTAAAAATTTTGAAAAATTTAAAAATTTTGAAAAATTTAAAAATTTTGAAAAATTTAAAAATTTTGAAAAATTTAAAAATTTTGAAAAATTTAAAAATTTTGAAAAATTTAAAAATTTTGAAAAATTTAAAAATTTTGAAAAATTTAAAAATTTTGAAAAAATTTTAAAAAAATTTTGAAAAATTTAAAAATTTTGAAAAATTTAAAAATTTTGAAAAATTTAAAAATTTTGAAAAATTTAAAAATTTTGAAAAATTTAAAAATTTGAAAATAAAAATTTTGAAAAAAAATTTTGAAAAATTTAAAAATTTTGAAAAATTTAAAAATTTTGAAAAATTTAAAAATTTTGAAAAATTTAAAAATTTTGAAAAATTTAAAAATTTTGAAAAATTTAAAAATTTTGAAAAATTTAAAAATTTTGAAAAATTTAAAAATTTTGAAAAAATTTAAAAATTTTGAAAAATTTAAAAATTTTGAAAAATTTAAAAATTTTGAAAAATTTTAAAAAAAATTTTGAAAAATTTAAAAATTTTGAAAAATTTAAAAATTTTGAAAAATTTAAAAATTTTGAAAAATTTAAAAATTTTGAAAAATTTAAAAATTTTGAAAAATTTAAAAATTTTAAAAAATTTAAAAATTTTGAAAAATTTAAAAATTTAAAAAAATTTAAAAATTTTGAAAATTTTAAAAATTTTGAAAAATTTAAAAATTTTGAAAATTAAAAATTTTGAAAAATTTAAAAATTTTGAAAAATTTAAAAATTTTGAAAAATTTAAAAATTTTGAAAAATTTAAAAATTTTGAAAAATTTAAAAATTTTGAAAAATTTAAAAATTTTGAAAAATTTAAAAATTTTGAAAAATTTAAAATTTTGAAAAATTTAAAAAATTTTGAAAAATTTAAAAATTTTGAAAAATTTAAAAATTTTGAAAAATTTAAAAATTTTGAAAAATTTAAAAATTTTGAAAAATTTAAAAATTTTGAAAAATTTAAAAATTTTGAAAAATTTAAAAATTTTGAAAATTTTAAAAATTTAAAAATTTTGAAAAATTTAAAAATTTTGAAAAATTTAAAAATTTTGAAAAATTTAAAAATTTAAAAAAATTTAAAAATTTTGAAAAATTTAAAAATTTAAGGAAAATTTAAAAATTTTAAAAAATTTAAAAATTTTGAAAAATTTTAAAAATTTTGAAAAATTTAAAAAAATTTAAAAATTTAAAAATTTTGAAAAATTTAAAATTTTAAAAATTTTGAAAAATTTTAAAAATTTTGAAAAATTTAAAAATTTTAAAAAATTTAAAAAATTTTGAAAAATTTTGAAAATTTTGAAAAATTTAAAAATTTTGAAAATTTAATTAAAAATTTAAAAAATTTAAAATTTTGAAAAATTTTAAAAATTTAAAAATTTTGAAAAATTTAAAAATTTTGAAAAATTTAAAAATTTTGAAAAATTTAAAAATTTTGAAAAATTTAAAAATTTTGAAAAATTTAAAAATTTTGAAAAATTTAAAAATTTTGAAAAAATTTAAAAATTTTGAAAAATTTAAAAAAATTTTGAAAAATTTAAAAATTTTGAAAAATTTAAAAATTTTGAAAAAGTTTAAAAATTTTGAAAAATTTAAAAATTTTGAAAAATTTAAAAATTTTGAAAAATTTAAAAATTTTGAAAAATTTAAAAATTTTGAAAAATTTAAAAATTTTGAAAAATTTAAAAATTTTGAAAAATTTTAAAAATTTTGAAAAATTTAAAAATTTTAAAAATTTTGAAAAATTTAAAAATTTTGAAAAATTTAAAAATTTTGAAAAATTTAAAAATTTTGAAAAATTTAAAAATTTTGAAAAATTTAAAAATTTTGAAAAATTTAAAAATTTTGAAAAATTTAAAAATTTTGAAAAATTTAAAAATTTTGAAAAATTTAAAAAATTTAAAAATTTTGAAAAATTTAAAAATTTTAAAAATTTTAAAAATTTTGAAAAAATTTAAAAATTTTGAAAAATTTAAAAATTTTGAAAAATTTAAAAATTTTGAAAAATTTAAAAATTTTGAAAAATTTAAAAATTTTGAAAAATTTAAAAATTTTAAAAATTTTAAAAAATTTAAAAATTTTGAAAAATTTAAAAATTTGAAAAATTTTAAAAATTTTGAAAAATTTAAAAATTTTGAAAAATTTAAAAATTTTGAAAAATTTAAAAATTTTGAAAAATTTAAAAATTTTGAAAAATTTAAAAATTTTGAAAAATTTAAAAATTTTGAAAAATTTAAAAATTTTGAAAAATTTAAATTTTGAAAAATTTAAAAATTTTGAAAAATTTAAAAATTTTGAAAAATTTAAAAATTTTGAAAATTTAAAAATTTTGATAATTTAAAAATTCCTTTTAAAAATTTTGAAAATTTGGAAAACGAAAATTTTGAAAAATAAAATTTTGAAAATTTAAAATTTAAAAATTTTGAAAATTTAAAAATATAAAAATTTTGAAAAATTTAAAAATTTTTCAAAATTTAAAAGTTTAGAAAAATTTTAAAATTTTTGAAAAATTTAAAAATTTTGGAAAAATTTAAAAATTTTGAAAAATTTAAAAATTTTTTGAAAAATTTAAAAATTTTGAAAAATTTAAAAATTAAAATTTAAAAAATTTAAAATTTAAAATTTTGAAAATTTAAAATTTAAAAATTTTGAAAATTAAAAATTTAAAAATTGCGAAAATTTTAAAATTTAAAATTTTGAAAAATTTAAAAATTTTGAAAAATTTAAAAATTTTGTAAAAATTTAAAAATTTTTAAAAATTTAAAAATTTTGAAAATTTTGAAAAAATTAGAAAATTTTTGAAAATATTGAAAAATTTTGAAAAATTTAAAAATTTAAAAATTTTGAAAATTTAAAAATTTTGAAAAATTTAAAAATTTTGAAAAATTTAAAAATTTGAAAAATTTGAAATTAAAATTTAAAAATTTTGAAAAATTTAAAAATTTTGAAAAATTTAAAAATTTGAAAATTTAAGAATTTTGAAAATTTAAAAATTTTGAAAAATTTAAAAATTTTGAAAAAATTTAAAAATTTTGTAAAATTTTAAAATTTTGAGAAATTTAAAAATTTTGTAAAATTTTAATAATTTTGAAAAATTTACATTTTAGAAACTAATTAATTTAACATTTTGAAAAATTTAAAAATTTTGAAAAAGTGAAAAATTTTGAAAAATTTTAAAATTTTGAAAAATTTAAAAATTTTTGAAAAATTTTAAAATTTTGAAAAATTTAAAAATTTTGAAAAATTTAAAAATTTTGAAAAATTTAAAAATTTTGCAAAATTTAAATAATTTTTGAAAAAATTTTAAAAATTTTGATAATTTCAAAATTTTGAAAATTTTCAAAAAATTTGAAAAATGTTTTGAAAAATTTTGAAATTTTGCAATTTAAAAATTTTGAAAAATTTAGGTAAATTTTGAAAAATTTAAAAATTTTGAAAAATTTAAAAATTTTGAAAAAATTTAAAAATCCTTTGAAAAATTTAAAAATTTTGAAAATTGCACCTTTAAAAATTTCCTAAAACCTTTGACAGAAAATTTTGAAAAATTTAAAAATTTTAAAAAATCTTAAAATTACTGGGAAAAATTTGCACCTAGAAATTTTGAAAAATTTATCCAAAATTTTTAAAAATTTTAAAAATTTTGAAAAATTTAAAAATTTTGATTAAAAATTTTTAAAATTTAAAAATTTTTGAAAAATTTAAAAATTTTTAAAATTTAAAAATTTTGAAGAATTTAAAAATTTTGAAAATTTTAAAATTTTGAAAAATTTAAAAATTTTGAAAATTAAAAATTATAAAATTTTGAAAAATTTAAAAATTTTAAAAAATTTGAAAATTTAAAATTTTGAAAATTTAAAAATTTTTGAAAAATTTAAAAATTTTGTAAAAATTTAAAAATTTTGAAAAATTTAAAAATTTTGAAAAATTTAAAAATTTTGAAAAATTTAAAAATTTTAGAAAAATTTAAAAATTTTTTTAGAAAAATTTTAAAATTTTGTAATTTAAAAATTTAAAAATTTTGAAAATTTGAAAATTTTGAAAATTTAAGAATTTTGCAAAAATTTAAGAATTTTGAAAATTTAAAAATTTTGAAATTTAAAATTTTAAAAAATTTAAAATTCAATTTTGAAAAATTTAAAAATTTTGAAAATTTTAAAAATTTTGAAAAATTTAAAAATTTTTGAAAATTTATAAAATTTTAAAAAATTTAAAAATTTGGAAAATTTAAAAATTTTTAAAAATTTAAAAATTTTGAAAATTTGAAAATTTTGAAAATTAAAATTTTAAAAATTGTACCTTAAAGTTAATTTAAAAATTTTGAAAAAATTTAAAAATTTTGAAAAATTTAAAAATTTTTGAAAAATTTAAAAATTTTGAAAAATTTAAAAATTAAAATTTAAAAATTTTGAAAAATTTAAAAATTTTGAAAAATTTAAAAATTTTGAAAAATTAAAATTTAAAAATTTTGAAAAAATTTTAAAAATTTTGAAAAATTTAAAAATTAAAATTTAAAAATTTTAAAAATTTTTAATTAAAAATTTTGTAAAATTTGAAAAATTTTGAAAAATTTAAAATTTTGAAAAATTTAAAATTTTAAAAATTTAAAAATTTAGAAAATTTTTTTAAAAATTTTGAAAAATTTAAAAATTTTAAAAAATTTAAAAATTTTAAAAAGTTTGAAAAGTTTTGAAAAATTTAAAAATTTTGAAAAAAAAATTTAAAAATTTTTAAAAATTTAAAGATTTGAATTTAAAATTTAAAAATTTTGGAAAATTTAAAAATTTTGAGAAAATTTTAAAATTTTGAAAAATTTAAAAATTTTGGAAAAATTGAAAAAAAAATTTTGAAAAAATTTAAAAATTTTGATAATTTTAAAATTTTGAAAAATTTAAAAATTTTGAAAAAATTTAAAAATTTTGAAAAATTTAAAAAGTACGAAAAAAATTTAAAAATTTTGAAAAATTTATAAATTTTGAAAAATTTAAAAATTTTGAAAAAAATTTAAAAATTTTGAAAAATTTAAAAATTTTAAAAAATTTTAAAAATTTTGAAAAATTTAAAAATTTTAAAATTTAAAAATTGAAAAATTTTGAAAAATTTAAAATTTTGAAAAATTTAAAATTTAAAAATTTTGAAAAATTTAAAAATTTTGAAAAATTTAAAAATTTTGAAAAAATTTAAAAATTTTGAAAAATTTAAAAATTTTGAAAAATTTAAAGAATTTTTGAAAAATTTAAAAATTTTGAATTTAAAATTTAAAAATTTTGAAATTAAAATTTAAAAATTTTGAAAAATTTAAAAATTTTAGAGAAAAATTTAAAAATTTTGAAAAATTTAAAAATTTTGAAAAATTTAAAAAATTTTCAAAATTTAAAAATTTTGAAAATTTAAAATTGAAAAATTTTGAAAATTTGTACCTAAAATTTCCACCTGAAAAATTTAAAAATTTTGAAAAATTTAAAAATTTTTTGAAAAATTTCAAAAATTTTGAAAAATTTAAAATTTTTAAAAAATTTAAAAATTTTGAAAAATTTTAAAGGGTTCTTGTAAAATTTTAAAATTTTAAAAATTTTGAAAAATTTTGAAAAATTTAAAAATTTTTAGAAAAATTTAAAAATTTTGAAAAATTTAAAAATTTTGAAAAATTTTAAGAATTTCGAAAAATTTAAAAATTTTGAAAACTTTAGAAAATTTTGAAAAATTTAAAAATTTTGAATAATTTAAAAATTTTGAAAAATTTAAAAATTTTTGAAAAATTTAAAAATTTTTAAAAATTTAAAAATTTTGAAAAATTTAAAAATTTTGAAAATTTAAAAATTATACTTAAAAATTTTGAAAAATTTAAAAATTTTGAAAAATTTAAAAATTTTGAAAATTTAAAAATTTTGAAAAATTTAAAAATTTTGAAAAATTTTAAAAATTTTGAAAAATTTTAAAAATTTTGAAAAATTTTAATAATTTTGAAAAATTTACATTTAAAAATTTTGAAAATTTAAAAATTTTTAAAAATTTAAAAATTTTTTGAAAAATTTAAAAATTTTGTGAAATTTAAAAATTTTGAAAAATTAAAATTTTGAAAATTTTGAAAAATTTAAAAATTTTGAAAAATTTAAAAAATTTAAAAATTTTGAAAAATTTAAAAATTTTGAAAAATTTGAAAATTTTGAAAAATTTAAAAATTTTGAAAAATTTAAAAATTTTGAAAAATTTAAAAATTTTGAAAAATTTAAAAATTTTGAAAAATTTAAAAAATTTTGGAGAATTTAAAAATTTTGAAAAATTTAATTAATAATTTTGAAAAATTTAAAAATTTTGAAAATTTAAAAATTTTAGAAAAATTTTAAAAATTTTGAATAATTTAAAAATTTTGAAAAATTTTAAAAATTTTAAAAATTTTGAAAAATTTTGAAAAATTAAAAATTTTAAAAAATTTAAAAATTTTAAAAATAAAAATTTAAAAATTTGAAAAATTTTAAAAATTTTGAAAATAAAATTTTAAAAAATTTTGAAAAAATTCCCTTAAAAAATTTAAAAATTTTGAAAAATTTAAAAATTTATGAGAAAATTTAAAAATTTTGAAAAATTTAAATAATTTTGAAAAATTTAAAAATTTTGAGAAAAATTTAAAAATTTTGAAAACTTTAAATTTTTAAAAAATTTAAAAATTTTGAAAAATTTAAAAATTTTGAAAAATTTAAAAAATTTGAAAAATTTAAAAATTTTGAAAAATTTAAAAATTTTGAAAAATTGAAAATTTTGAAAAATTTAAAAATTTTGAAAAATTTAAAAATTCTGAAAAATTTAAAAATTTTGAAAAATTTAAAAATTTTGAAAAATTTAAAAATTTTGAAAAATTTAAAAATTTTTCAAAAATTTTAGCCAAAATTTTAAAAATTGAAAAATTTTGAAAAATTTAAAAATTTTGAAAAATATAAAAATTTTGAAAAATTTAAAATTTTGAAAAATTTAAAAATTTTGAAAAATTTAAAAATTTTGAAAAATTTCAAAAATTTTCAAAATTTAAAAAATTTTTCAAAATTTCAAAAATTTTTCAAAATTTAAAAATTTTGAAAAATTGAAAAAGGGCCTTTGAAAAATTGAAAAATTTACGAAAAATTTAAAAATTTAGAAAAATTTAAAAATTTTGAAAAATTTAAAGATTTAGAAAAATTTAAAAATTTTGAAAAATTTAAAAATTTTGAATAATTTAAAAATTTTGAAAAATTTAAAAATTTTGAAAAATTTAAAAATTTTAAAAA
>JAEIGL010000323.1:0-11244 GCA_018903715.1 Zaprionus davidi
TTGTCCTTTGAAATTTCACATATATTTATTTCATATGAAATTTTCATACGAAATTTTACTTAACTTTATTTCATATGAAATTTGACTTGACTTTTAAAATTTGATTTAATTTTATTTCATATGAAATTTTCATATGAAATTTGACTTAACTTTTATTTCATATAAAATTTGACTTGACTTGTGAAATTAGACTTAATTTTATTGCATATTGTGAAAGTTTATGATTTTATAGTGTCCTTTTAAATAATAAGTCAAGATTTTAGTTATTTATGATTATTTATATTTTTAACTGAAACACCAGCACCACGACCTGCTCTCAGCAGACAGAGTTCAAGAAGAAGAAAGGAAATAAAAATTGTGACCATGCATGTAAAATATAAAGTAGTGTTGCTAAACGTTATTTTTGTAGTTGAATAGGGGTATTCCAACACGCCCCCGCAGCATTCGCTGCGAGGATACGGGGAAAACCCAGAAAAACCCAATCAGATCATTGTGACAAAATATGTTTATAGAAATTAGATTTAAAAAAAAATTATCGTTGAGCATTTGATTGGTCGTCTTGCATCAAAACCAATTTTTCTTGTAGCTCCACAAATCTTGTAGCAGCTATTGGTTTTGTAAATATGTCAGCCAGTTGGTTCTCTGTAGAAATATACTCAAGATAAATCACATTATTCTGAACTTGCTCTCTTGTAAAATGATATTTAATTTCAATATGTTTAGCTCGTTTATGACATGAGTGGTTGTTTGCTATGCTAATACAGCCTTGATTGTCTTCGTAAATTTAATGGGGTTTTCTAGTTTAATATTAATACTAGTTAATTAAGATTTAAGCCTTAGAGCTTCTCTCACGGCTTCAAATAGGGCCATATACTCAGCTTCAGTTGATGAGGCTGCTACTGAGTTCTGTCTCTTCGTATTTCAACAAATAAGATTAAAATCAAACATTTTGAATAGGTACCCTGATGCACTTTTTCTATCAATTTCACTACCACCCCAATCAGAATCCACAAAACCAATTAATTTATTATCGAATGCCAAGTTCTTTTTAATAATTAATTTCATATCGATAGTGCCCTTCAAATATCTAAGAACTCTTTTTAATTTCTGCCATAACTCTGAGCTATTTTTGCTACTATATCTAATCAAGATATTTACTGCAGTAGTTAAATCTGGGCGTGCACAAAGCATTATATACATTAAACATCCTATAAGGTTACGGCATTGGGCATTGCAGTTTTCATCTGAATTAAGTAATTCATAATTTATTTTGCTAAGTAAAGGAGTACTAACTGCATTACAATTTTCCATGTTAAATTTATTTAAAATTCTTTTAACATATGCAGATTCGCTTAAATAAATTTTATCTTCATGCATTTCTATCCTAATTCCAATAAAATGTTTTATTTCATTTAGGTCAGTCATTCTGAACTTTTCCATTAAATACTTTTTGAAGTTATTCATTCTTGTCAAATCTTCTGTAGCTATAACCACATCATATACATATAATAACACATATATGTTTTCATTGATGTTACCTTTGTCTAAAATATATATACAGCGATCTACTGGATAGTTTGCAAACTCGCAGTCTTTCAATGCTTGCTCAAATACCAGCAAAAAACCAGCATCTAGCCGCTTGCTTGAGTCCGTAAATTGCCTTATTCAATTTACACACATTGTTACTATTCCACGATATACCTTGAGGAATTCTAATATATATTTCCTCTTTTAACGTGCCATTTAAGAAAGCCGTTTTTACATTTGATGGACTTTTAAGTTATACTCTATTGCCAGTGATAATATGAATCGAAAAAAGATTCTAGCTACAGGAGCAAATGTCTCTTCATAGTCGATTTGGTATTTTTGAGTTAATCCTCGTGCAACCAATCTAGCTTTGTATCTAATTAGATTTCCAAGTTCATTATATTTAACAGAAAATACCCATCTGCTATCTACAATATTTTTGTTTTCAGGCCTTTTTATACCCTTCGACCATTGAAAATGGTCAAAAAAGGGTATACTAACTTTGTGCAAATGTATGTAACAGGCATAAGGAGGCGTGGGAGACCCCATAAAGTATATATATTCTTGCTCAGGATCACAAGCCGAGTCGATTGAGCCATGTCTGTCTGTCTGTCCGTCTGTCCGTCTGTCCGTCTGTCCATCTGTCTGTGTGAACGCACAGATCTCAGCTATTATAAAAGCTAGAGTTACCAAACTTGGCAGGAAGACTTCTGTGTACTATAAGCAGATGAAGTTTATTTCAAATGTTAGGTGCCACGCCCACCGCCCCCACAAATCAATAATTTAATTTTTGAACTTAATTTGCAAGCGCTGTATATAAGATACAACTTTCTTACTTTAACATATACTAAGCTAAATGAAATATCTACGTAATCCCCAAATTACAATCCAATCGAACAATAAACACAGAAGTTATTTAAGAAAGTATGAGCATAAAACCAAGTGCTTCTGTCAGCTAACAAGGGAGCCGGGCGAGCGCGAGCGCCATCTGTCGGGAATAATTTCAAAGCATGTGCATATGCATATGTGTATGAATTTAACAAATTAAACTACACGGGAACATAGGTCGAAGGGTATCCCACTGTCACGTTTTGCGCGACTGTTGCTCTCGTTGTTATTGTCCAAGTATTATTAATTTTATGAGCACTTAACTCTGTATTGATGGCTTGTTCCCAAAAAGATTTATCATCTCTGTATTGAATTTCATCAAATGAATTTGGGACGTCATTAGCTTTCCAAAGCTAATAAGAACAGATTTTAGAGAGAAAGCCCTTACAGGGCCAGTAGATGTTTGCCTGCATTGGCTGCATGCCAGGAGACGAGTAGTGTTTTTTATTATTATTTTCTTTTCTTTTCTATTGTTTATTATTGTTTTTTAGTTATAAATTACTTTTCCAGTTATTGAATTTTATTTTTTTTTTCCTCATTTATATTTTTCCTTTTTCCTTTTTATTATTTATTATAATTTTTTAGTTAATAATTTGAAGGAGCTCCCTGTGGCAGGGTAAACTGCCTGATCCCGGATACATGCTCCACATAAATGTCCCGGGACCAGCTGATGGTGTCTGCCACCATCAGTTTGCGCATCAGGCCGGCATAGAATTTGGAGACACCCAAAGTCTTGAGGACCCTTTCGTTCCTGGGGCCCCACGAGCCCAAGGCTCCGACAATGAATGCCTCCAGTTTCACCTGGTATCCCAAGGCGCGTAGGGCTTCAGCTAGGGGGCGGTATTTTTGCTCTTTTTCGCCCCTCGCGTTATCAAACGCTTCAGCCCCGTTCTCGAACGGAACAGTCACGTCAACTATGACGATTTTCCTGCTCCGTTCGTCGCGCCATACCAGGTCCGGCCTGAGGGCCGCCAAATCCTCGGCGACCCCTTCCACGCGGCAGTTCACCCTGGGGGTCCCCATCCGTGAACCAGCCTTGGCGAGGCGTTCCATCACCGCGTTGTGCCTCTGCTGCATTGCGTTTGAGTGGTGCATGCAGTGGCACAACACGTGTGGGTGCTCTCCAGCTGATATCCACAGACCCGGCAGCGCTTGTCGCCGTTGCCCCAACGGATCGCTCCGTTGACTGGGAGTACTCCCTGTCGGGCTCTGTGGATGAACCGCCAGTCAGCAAATCTGGTAAAACTGCCATTGCGTACGAAGGCGTTGCTAACTGGGGTTAGCGTGGAGAGCTTCGCCACCTTCCCCTGGTCGGGTTTATTTAAGAGGATGGTCAGGAACTCATCCTGAGCTGCGCATCTCAGTCGCTGGATGAGCTGGGACCTGGAGCTCGAGTCGATGGCTACTGGTCGGTTTCTTTGGCCTCTACACTCGACCAGCAGCTCATCTCCTCTCCAGGCCCAGCGCACTGCCAGATGCACAGCCTGCCTTTTGGTGGCCATCCTCACCCTCGACCAGAATCCGGCGTCGCCAAAGCTGGCTGTCTCTCCAGATAGAGAGGAGCCAGAGAGAAAGAGGCCCATCTCGTCACCGGATGGCTCCCGGTTTATTTTTCGTTTTCCAGTTCTCTCAGGCCCTCTCTTGCTATCCGGCAGACGACCTCCCCAGGGCAGGACATCATGCGATGAGCCTGGGCGATGGTTAAGACATCAGCCAAGATAGATGAAGGTAGTATCCCCGCTCCACCTTTTCTCAGCGGGGTGAATACTACCTCCGCGCTCGCCCTCTGCGGCAGATACAGCCACTTCTTGACATATTTTTTAACGGCTGCATCCAGATGACGCAGCGGGGCCCGCAACGTAGCACCACTTCGTAGCACGAAGTCAAGCTTCGGTGCCACGAAGGTGCGGGCCGCGTCAATCTTTTGCCACGGGGCGAGCAGCGAGTCATCTAACTTGGCGATGTCCCTGACTATCGCTTCCATCGCTGCCCTGGGTGTTTGGTCCACGTTTAGACCCAGGGGGATGCCGAGATAGTCGTAGGCATCCCCCTCTGACATAGCCGGTATTGGCGAGCCACGGACGAGGAAGCCAGTCTGCACTGCCCTCCGCAAGGATTTCTTGCCCGTGAGGTGCAGGGTCAAGCACTTCCCGGGATTGAAGTGCAGACCAGCTTCTATTGCGGCGCGTCCGCGGTACTCAGCAAGGACCTCATCTCCTCTGGGGAGCTCGCAATTAGCACCAGATCATCGGCGTACGCCAAGGTGACGGCCGCGAACAGTTTAGGGATGATGTCACCCATGGAAAGGGGCCTCCAGTTCGACAGGTCAGTTCTGTCCCCTTTCTTGTGGATTAAGATCGTTCTTGACTTTTTCCACAGATCGGGGACATTATTGATAAGTGATGAGATGATTATTTCAGGGGGGGTTTGTGTGGCTATGGAGCGTGTGTTGGCTGAGGGGGAGGTCGACGGTGGCCGGGGCGTTCTCTGCCTGCCCACTGTGGCGGTACTGGCGAGGCTAACGGGGGACCTTCTGCTCGCAGCAGAAGGGGCCGAGCCTCTCAGACCGGACGGGCAGGCACGGGCGAGATCGGTGGCTGGATGCCGCCTCTCAGCGGTCGACTCGCTGTGCCCGTGGCGAGGGGGGCAGGGGGTGCGTTTCGGGCAGGCGACCTTTGCGTGGTTGTTGATGGTATCTGGGCAGTGGTCGGTGCCCTCGGGGCCAAGGGGGGGGTAAGTAGAGACATGACGGTGGTTGTAGTTGTGGCTGCCGCCTCCACGAGCATTCCGTGGGCGTCAGTAGTGGTCTCGGGGTGGCTCGCGGCCACATGGGCTTTGAGTGTGTTTTGTGTGTTTTGCACCACTGACCATGGCTCGAGCTTTTTCTGTAATAGTTCTTATCATTCTCTCGGAAACACCGTTTAACTGAGGTGTATGTGGCACTGTTAAGTGATAAGAAATTCCTTTCTTAACACAATACTGCCTCATCTCATTTGAAAGGTATTCTCTACCATTGTCAATATATAAATTAACAACCTTTAAGTTAAAATGAGCTTCACTCTTGGCTTCAAAGTCTTGAAACATGCTAAACACATCAGATTTGTATTTAATTAAATAAGTTACACAATAATGTGTAAACTGATCAACAAAGAACTGGAGTAATTGGCCCACATACATCTGAGTGTACTACAAAAAGTGGCCTTTTAATATGGGTCTTATCTTTCAATTGTTTAAAAGGAAGTCTTGCTTGTTTACCATTTAAACAGGGTTCACAAATTTCACTTGATAACTCTAAGTTGTTTAGAAGACTTTGATCGGTAACATATTCTTTCGTTTTATTTCCAATAATTTGCTATTGCTTATATGGCCAAACCTCTCCTGCCATAAACGAAATCATTTTTATGCTCAGCGTTTATAGAATAGGCTTCAAAATGTATCATAGGTACATTTATTAACATACCTGAATTTTTGACAACCATCAGCCCATTTTTCAAAATGGTTACACCGCTTTTGTCAAATTCAATCGACATTCCTGCCTCTTGGAGACGCTTTACGGACATCAAATTACCAACAGCTTTCTTACAAAATAGTACATCCTCCAGCTCCACACTGTCGGTATATGGCGACTCATTATTTATAAGGTGGTCACTAGCACCAGAATCAAGGATAAACCCGCAGTTATTCCTCACTGAGGTGTTATTCACTTCTTTTACCATGAACGCAATGTTGTGTGATGTTGCAGTTTGAGCTTGTTTTTCATTTTCTTTATTTTTTTCATGTAATATTTTTTTATAATAAAAGCAGTCTTTTTTAATATGGGCTATAATAATGGTGACATTTAACTCTATTCTTCGAATTTCCCTTGAATGTTTTCTTTTGCTTAGTTCCCCGATTTTTTGACAAATTATTTGTATGTGTTATTTTTGCTGTGCACGATCGCGTTCATAACTTTCTTGCTTGTATCGTTGTGCTCATTTTTAAACTTAATTTCCTGATCTAGCAATCTATTTTTTACAAACGCCAATGTCAAATTTTCTTCAGATAATGTTTCTATCGCTGTCACGACGCCATCGTAACACGAATGTAATGTGTTCAGCAGATGAGAAATTTTATCCATTTCTTCTATTTTTGCACCAGCTGCCAACAATTCACTTATAAGTTCGTCAAAAATATGGAAATGGTTTAATAGTGATATCTCACTCAATAGCTTCAGAGAAAGCAAACCTTTTCGCAGCGCCAGTTGCGACGCCAAACTTTTTCGTTCGTAAATGGCGTCCAAATTCTCAAGAATTTGACGCGCCGGAATGTCGCTTATCACGAAATTTAAAAACGAGTCGCTAAGATACTCTATTTTTGTACTTTTTGCACAACGCTCTGCCTTTTTCCAGGGATCATCTAACTCGTCGGGCATTAAACTGTCAACTACCATAAGCACATCTAGTTCAGCTAAAAGAGCCCTGATTCTAAATTTCAAAATCGCGTACTTCTTAACTTTATTTCATATGAAATTTGACTTGACTTATGAAATTTCACATATATTTATTTTATATGAAATTTTCATATGAAATTTGACTTAACTTTAATTCATATAAAACTTTACTTAACTTGTGAAATTTGACTTAACTTTATTTCATATGAAATCTAAATTGACTTTTAAAATTTGATTTAATGTCAAATTTCCTTTGAAATAAAGTTAAATCAAAATTCATAGGAAATTTTCATATGAAATTTGACTTAACTTTTATTTCATATGAAACTTTTATTTCTTATGAAATTTAAATTTATTAAAATTTGACCAAATTTTATTTCATATGAAAGTTGACTTGACTTATGAAATTTCACATATATTTATTTCATATGAAATTTGACTTAACTTTAATCCAAATGAAATTTGACTTGACTTGTCAAATTTGACTTAATTTTATTTCAAATGAAATTTAAATTGACTTTTAAAATTTGACTTAATTTTATTTTATATGAAATTTTCATATGAAATATGACTTAAGTTTATTTAAGTTATTTCATATGATTTTTCACTCGACTTTTTTGAAATCATTTGAAATTTTACTTGACTTGTGAAATTTGCCTTAATTTTATTTCATAATGAAATTTTCCTATGAATTTTGATTTAACTTTATTTCAAAGGAAATTTGACTTGATTTTGACATTTCAGATATATTTATTTCATATGAAATTTTCATTCGAATTTTTTTTTTTTTTTTTTTTTTTTGGTTTAACGTTCATTTATTAATTTAAAATCTGTCCGATAGGACAATAATTAAGTGGTTTGGGGGTGACATTGACATAAGGGAATTACAAAATTGCATTTGGGGCGGGATTCAATCCATTAATCATCAGTTACTGCGGGAGATCGAGCGGGTGAGTTCTCCTCAGGCGTCTGCGGGTTAGGCTGTTATCCAAAAGGTTGATAGCCAAGTGGTTGGGGTGGTTGTCAAGCCTTCTTAAATATCTCTCGCTGAGCCTAGAGATTTCTTCAGCAACTGAGGGGATTCCAAGTTCCTTGTGGATGGCCAAGTTCTCGTGGTAGGGATGAGCGTCGGAGGCAATTCTCAAGCACTTGTTCTGGAACCGCTGTATTTTGAGGCGGTTTGAATGGCTTGCCGTGCCCCACAGCTGTATCCCGTAGGTCCAGATTGGCTTGAGGATTGCCTTGTATACAAGCAGCTTGAGGTTTCCACGGAGCTTGGACCTTCTCCCAAAAAGCCATTGGAGCTGCCTGAGGCGTGAGTCTGCTTGAATGCGCTTGTTTGTGAGATGAGGGCGCCATGTGAGCCTGCGATCCAGGGTCAACCCAAGGTATTTTGGTGTGGGTGCGTTAGGAATGGTGCCTCCGTTTAGTGTGACGGGAGGACACTCTCCTCTGCGCAATGTGAAGGTTGTTTGGGTAGATTTTTCCGCGTTCACTACGATATTCCACCTTTGCAGCCAGGGATGTAGCGCGTCCAGTTGCCTTTGTATTATGTTTGAGGCTTCTTGGGGATCGGAGGATGATGCGAGGAATGCGGTGTCGTCAGCATAGGTGCAGGTTGTTAGATTCCTGCAGGGAATGATGGGAAGGTCTGCAGTGTAGAGGGTGTAGAGGATAGGTCCCAGCACGCTGCCTTGTGGTACTCCGGCTCTGATCGGCCTGGGCGAGCTTAATGTGTTTCCGCATCTTACTTGGAAGACTCTATCCTCAGTGTAGGATTTCAGGAGGGCAAAATGGGAGCTTGGGAAATTGGTTTTAATTTTGTAGAGGAGCCCAGGGTGCCATACTCTGTCAAATGCCTGTTTGACGTCCAGCATTACCGCGCAGCAGTATTTCTTCTGCTCGAATGCCTCGAGGATGCGTTCGACAAGCTGGTGGCACTGCTCCGGTGTTCCATGGCAGCGTCTGAAGCCAAACTGGTGATCGGGGATCAATCCGGCCTCGTCCAGTACAGGCAATACTCTGCGCAAAAATACTCTTTCGAGTATTTTGGAGAGGATTGCCAGTAAGTTGATCGGACGATAGGAGGCTAGATTGGCTTCAGGCTTACCAGGCTTAAGGAGGACAATCACTTCTGCTCTTTTCCATTCTTTCGGGAAGTACCCTAGACGGAAACAGTTCTTGTAAATACTGGCCAGCATTTGTGTGCAGCGGAGTGGAAGCATTTTTAAGGCTGCCGTATCTATACGATCCAGGCCCGGAGATTTGCTGTTCTTCAGTAGATCTCCTGCGCAACTTCCTCAGGGTTGACTGGTTGCATCGGCGGACCGGGAGAGCTTGGGCTATTGAGAAACTTGGCGGTTACGGCACGTTCTTCGGCAGTGCAGCAGTCGAACGGTGAGAAGGCGTCATAGAAAGCTTCAACTAAAGCTTCTGCTCTTTCAGCGTCCGATCGGCACCAGGATCCATCCGCTTTGCGCACTGTAGATACCTTTTTGACTGGTCGTTTAATGTGGCGGGTGACGTTCCACAGGTTGTGATCCGGATCCCCTGGAGAGAGTTCCTCGAGGAATCTGAGGAAGGAGTCCTGGCGTAGGCTGGAGATCTTGTCCTTTAGCTCCTTTGTGGCGTAATTGAGCGCTGTTTTGTTTCTTGGATTGCGCGACAAGAACCAATCTCTCCTGAGACGCCTCTTTTCAGCTACGAGTGCCGCAATTTCCGGGGACCAGAAGTGGAGGTCTCTGCTGTACTCGCAGTCTTTGGTGGTGGTGGGGGGTTTGCGAATTCCGCAGCGTTTTGCATTTGCCTAGTGAGATTCCCGATAGCTTGGTCAATGTCCCTGGGTGTGTTGAGGATGGGGATGGGATTGAGTGTGGTGTGTTTTCCAGTGAGCCTTCTGAGCGGGGTCTGAAAGGAGATCAGCATTTGTGGTGCAGCTAATCTTCGCATGCCCTATGCCTTTCGACACAGCAAATTCCAGCAGATCTGGAGTCTTGAGGGGATCGGTTGGCCAGTGAGTAGGCTCGCCAGTGGAGTGGCAGTCCAGTCGGTGACGTTGCAGGTACTCAAACAGAGTTTTCCCTTTGGGGTTGTTGGCGCGCGATCCCCACCAAGAGTGCTTGGCGTTATAGTCTCCAGCTGTTATGAAACGGCTCCCAAGATGCTCGCAGAACTCACTGAGATGAGATGCTGTTATGCGGTATCTAGGGGGAAAGTAGACCGCTCCAATGTCTATGTCTCCTTGCGGGCTGGCAATCCTGATGACAGTCTTGCTGAAACGCGGGCAGCTCCAGGTATTCAATACCGCTCCTGATGAGGACGGCTGCTCCTCCGCGTGCTCTGCCAGAAGGGTGGTCTGCCTGGATGAGGTCATATCCGCTGATCTTGAAGTGGGATCTGGGGGAGAAGTGTCTTTCGGCTACGAGTAGGATATCGATCTGGTGGGTTTTGAGATGGTGCTCGACTATGGCCTTGCTGTTCTGCAAGCCGTTCGCATTCCAGACAACTAAGTGGAGCTTTAATTGCATGACTTGCTGTTAAGAATGGTGGCCACCAGCTGTGTCATTTGGGCGAACATTCTCTCCATCATCCTCTCCATCATGCTTTCCATACGAGGGAACATCGTTTCTATCTGACTGGAGTTTGGGGTTTCTGTTTGGGTTTGGACTGGGATTGTGGGATTCTGCGGCGTTGCGTGCGCTCCATTGAGGGCGTCTCTGTAGTTCCTGCCAGAGGTGACGGTTGGGGATGTCACGGGCGGCGCCTTGTTAACATTCGCGACGGGCCTTGTTTTCGGGTGCTTTGGCCTTTTTGTAGGCAGGGAATCCCTTAAAGGACGCGGGGTGATCCGCCGGGCAGTGGAAACAGCACGGCTTGTCTTCCTCCTTTTTTCGCATTGCCTCGATTCGTGAGAGCCTCCGCATTTGACACAGCGGTATTCCATGAAACAGTACCGCTGTGTATGACTAAAGCTTCTGTAGCATTGAGGCACATCATTGAACTTCTGTGGCGGTTCGATGGTTACTACCGACCTGCAGATCCGCTTGACCTGATAGACGTCCTTGTTATTGCTGGAGGGCTCCAGGTTGGCGAAGAAGATTCCCAGAGGTTCCTTAGTTCTTCTGCCAATGGGATTGTGCAGATCTCTTACAGCGTGCCCTTGTCTGCGAAGGTCTTCAATGATTTCCTCACGGTCAGTTGAGTGGTGGAGTCCTTTGATAACAACTTTATATGCTCGTTCGTCTTTCGGCTGGAAAGTCCGATGCCTTCTGTTTTGGGCCACAAGTTGGAGACGCAGACCTGTGTAGGACTCTTTGTCCGGCATCATGACACGAACATTGTTGCCATTCACGGTCTTGTATGTAAAATTGTTCCTCGTGCCTACAAGCGACGTGATCATC